>NDXZ01010260.1:0-18080 GCA_003055125.1 Paykullia maculata
TTTTTTTTTTTTTTAAATTCATAAACACTTAAGCTTTACTTAAAAGAAACCTACTCAACCTTTTTTTTTGTGATTATTAAAAAAAAAATTTTTTTTTCAAAAGCTGTAATCCTCCATATATTAGAAATTTTGCATTCTAAAGAAACGAATGCTGTTGTAAAATAAATAACTGAAGTAAAAAATATCAGTCCTTTTTTCGACTGTGTCAAATCTTTAATACCCTACATTTGTATTTTCAAAGCCTTAAGGACATTGATTAATTGTTTCCTCCCAGCTTTGTCGGGTTGAATAAAAATAATGAGGAATTATATAATGATTTATTATTTATGATTTGCAGTATATGAATCAGATGGGACAGTAAAATAACCTTTGGAAAAAAAATTACCCAGTATTTTGATAAATGTATATTAAATTATTGATTTTTTCAAAGGGTCCAAAAAGCGGTTTAAAAAAGAAATCAAAGAGATTAAAAACCATTTTGTCCTATTTGGAAAAATTTTCCAGGAAGTTCTTATCTAAATTCTAATTCTTATTTGTAATAAAATAAAACAAAGTCATTAATGGGCAGAAACAGCTAATACTACGTCAATTTGAATAATATTGTAAAAATTACAAACGAAATGAAACACTCGTGCTATTTATAGTGAGTGTGTACAGAAACACAAAAATATTAAACGTTAAGAGCTATAAAACTGTGACATATTCAAATAAATTCAAATATCTAAATATGTATGTATGTATATGTACGTGGTAGTTAAATTTTTTTTTATTATTTTTTATATTTTGTATGAGACATGTTGTAATACATTTTAAATGAGCCAGCAATGATTTATATGTATTTTTTATGATTTAATCTTTAAGATATACATACAAACATATATCAAGGAAAAAAGCAAACTAGAGATAAAGTGTGAAATGAAAAATGAAAAACAAAATGAAATATTTATATACATGTGTACATACATACGTATAATCATTTAATTTTTTTAAAGATGTCAAAATTAAACAAAAAAATTATATTAATAGGTTTTCAAGAGATATTGGTAGTCTTTGAAGGTATTTCAAAAAATGTTATAACCATTTATAAAGACTTGACTTGTTTTTGTTTGGGGTATAATTTTTTTTCAATATAATAAAAATGTTGAAAAAATTGACTCTTTTTATTTAATAATAGAAAAAATGTAAGTCTTTTTAACGTTTACATATTTAAACAATAGTTATTTGCTGTATATATGAAATATGTAAAGCCTGTAGTACACGAAATGTCAGACGTCAAAAAAATGTAACTGGGTGTTTTGAAAACTACATGCACATGTGTACTGCATGTGAGTGTACCAAAAAGTGAAACTGCATGACATGTTGCAAATGTCACTTCATGATGACGATGAAATTACGTCAAAGTCACATGCGCATGTTGCTTTTTACATTTCGTGTACTATAGGCTGAAAGCAAAAATTTTCTAAATTTCTAGATTTGACATTTTTGGAAAATTTTTCTGTATTTATTGTTTTAGAAATAAATTGTATTGTTTTTAAAACGTTCATTAATTTAAATCCCTTTTTTTATTTGATCAAGTTTATTAAAATTTTTGTTTAAATTTGTTTAAAGTTAACTTTTATGTGCCATAAATCCAGCTTAAGAACCCTTTTGTATTCCAGTTAAATTTTTCTTTTATATTTGTAATAACTTTTATATATATTTGTATTAACAATGATGGCCGAAATAATATTTCCACAAAAGCGTGCGGCAGTAGTTGCAGGTTATATTTATATTTCTAGTTTAATGTGTTTTATACAATATAAAGTTTATGTAAAACCCACTAAGTTGATATGTTTCTTCTACAGAAAACTCCTTTTGCTATTATTAATTAAAATACAAACTATTTGCATGTTGTTGTGCTATTATTTGAACCGCAGCTCTATACAAATTTTTAAACAGCACTTTGTGAATACACCCTTCTTGTTTTTCTGTCATTTTCAATGCTCCATCAGTGTGACATTCTTTCATTTATTTTCAATTTTGTAAAAGATCTGTACAAATGTATATATATTTTTTTGTTTGTTTTACTTTCGTTTTACTTAATGACAACAACAGGTGTCAGTATTTTAAAAATACAATTTTAAATTCATTGAATTTACAGTTGCATGTATTTGAGTTTAACTCAACAAAGGAGAAAAAAAACAAAAGAGAACTCTGGTATATTAACAACAAACAATTCTAAAGTGAAGTTACGGTAAAACAAAAAACATACAATAAATGTGTGCCCAACAACAACAACATGTAGTTACGTATGCATTTAAATGCATACCCAATGAAGTTATAGAACTTTGTCATACTCTTTTATCTCTTTTTGGTTTTTTTAGTATATTTTTGCATGAAGTTTTATTGTTGTAAGTGCAACACATGTACATACGTGAGTTTGTTTAAGTGTACAAAAACTAATAGAGATACATACATACATATGCTTTCATATTTAAATATTTGTTTATATTTCTACTGTTTCCATGAGAATGAATGTATGAGTTTTGTGTGTCATTGAAATGTTGTTCTCGTATGTAAAGAGATGCATTTTTTTATAAACTAGAGATTTTTGCTATATTCTGTTAACTTATTTGTGTCATATATTTGTTGTTGTTGTTTTATGCAAATAACAGGGTAGATTGGTTTTGAAAATGATGTTGGTCGTTGTCATTGAATATTCAGGCAAATTTTAAGTTTTTTTTTCAAGATGAAATCAATATTATTTAGTGGTTAGTTCAATGTCATTGAATATTATGTTAAATATACGAAAATGTTTCGGTTTTATTTGTTCTAAGACTCTTAGGAATTGAAGCCGTTGCAAAAATTTGGTTCTATATTTAATATTAAAGTTCGATATGTTATTTAGAAAATTAAAAAAAGTACACAATAACCGTAATGCTTTAGCTTTAGTAAAAAAAAAGTTCGAATTTATATGTTTTATGTATGTAAATGCATCTTTTAAAGCCTTAGAACTTACTTAAAAAAATTAAAATTATTTGATAATAATATGTAATTAAAAGCAAATCGATTTGTAAAAATAAACATTTTAAATATTTGTGTTAATGAAATTTAATTTTTTCGAAAATGTCGTGTATTACTGGTAATAAGAATAATGAAAATATATCATTTTTGAAGGAATCAGCTTTTTTAAATGGTAAATATACTCTTGAATATTGTTGCAAACTAAAGGTTTATACCAAATCGAACTTTTCATATCTTATTTTAAACATTTAAAAAATATTGTTGCAACATAATATTGTCACCACATGTATAATACAACCATGTTTTTTAATTGCAGTTGCTTTAAAACTTAAATATCCTTAAAGCATGACATTTAAACACCACAAGAAGGCAAAATAAGATACAAAATTTTTAAAATAATAGATTTTCTAATAATCTGCCTGCAAGTAAAATATGCGCTATTAAATGAAATAATCCACAAAGCACAATATAATCCTTTACCAAAAATCATTTCTATACCTAAATAGCACTTAATCGTTAAATAATGACTCTCAATAATATACAAATTTTGCTTTTTCCTTCCTATTGATTATCGTAATTATGGGATGTGTTAAAATCAAAGCGTAAAATGAATACATAACTAAACGACCCACTGATCATACAACTACACAGCGTATGATAATTATTTACTGGTTTGTTTATCTGCGAATGTGTTTGTTGCTCATACGTCACCACCCACTTTTAATCAGCATAATTTATAATGTTTAAAAACGTACCAGAATTTTAATGAATTACGATTATTTTGTTTTTTTTTTGTTGCAATTTTTATGTGCAAAATATTTTTTTTTTAAAGATAAATCGATTTATATATATATTTGTGCTTTTTTTGCCTTTTAATCTTTCAACAAGTTCATTTCTGCTTATCATGAGTGTAGTCGTTGGGGAATTGTTAAGCCAATCGCCAAACCAATTTATAATTAACAAGAGTTTAACAGGAAATTGTAATACATTGACACAATAAATCTCAACGATAAGCGAATCATGAAAAGAGCTTCAGTTTTTTTTTTGTTGCTGTCTTATAGACTTAAAAATATAAAATAGGCTGGGCTTCTTTGATTTTTGATTTCATTCGAGATATTGATATTATTGTGCTGTGGCTGGGTTAATAGTTTAAATTAATTGTAGAAGTTAAAAAAAAGGTTTTTACAAATTTTAAAAATGTTTTGGGTAACATAGCAGGTTTAAAAAATAAAAACTGTAAATAAATTAAATAGAGAAATTAAATACAAACCCTCATATTCACAATAATTTTTTTAAATTTATTGGAAGTTTATTTAACGAATTTTCTTACAAAATGTGTTTCATTAACCCTTTGTTTCATAAAATTGTTTATGAATATGGGGGAATGTATTTCAATAGCTTATATTAAATTTGTTTATTTTAAATAAATTTATTAATTTATTCATTTAATTCCTAAAGATTTGTTACAAATAACCAAAATTTCAATAATTTTTTTAGGGTATTTTTAGTGCTTCTATTTAGTATTAAATCTTTTTAAGATATTATTGTTACTTGTTACTTATCCTCTTCATTATTTATTTTTCGAGAACAAAGTAATTAAATTTATATGATTTAGTTTTATCTCTTCCTCTATTAAATCGCATTATATTATTTGCTGTAAATTTCTATAAAACTATTAAACTTAATGCTTGAAAAATTACGAAAAATAACATTAATAGATAATCCGCTTACATCCGCCAACAAGATAGTAGCAACAAATTTGCTTTTCTATGTGAAACTACACTTTGTAGAAATTATTTTGTTTTTATACACTTTTGCTGTGTTTCTCTAAGCAGGTTTTTCTTTTTATGTCTTTTTTATATTGTTTTTTATGTTTTGTTGCTAAGCCCCATTATATTTTTTTATTCATAGTAGTTTTTTATTTTATTTCAGCAGCAACATACTATGTTCTAAAAGTGTAGAATGCTGAATTGATGTTGGAAATATTAGTGTGTATGTGTGTGTCTAAGTGCATGTAGCTGCATATTTGTACAGACATTCGTATAAAATTCTATAAATTGAAATTGTACTTAATACCCAAAGCGTATCATCTCTATAATCTATTTCTAGTTTGTTTTTTTTTGCTTTTGCTTTACAACAACAACAACAACAACAAAAACAAATGTGCTCATCTTGTATTTTAGAAGGCAATAAGCAGCCAGTTTAAGTAAAACGAGGAAACGTTGGTATAAAGTGTTAAACTCTTTTAGCTGATAGTTCGTTGTAGTTTTGTTTTTATTTTCGTTGCGGCATTAACGAAAATTTTTTTGCCACACTTTCTTTTCGTTTGATATTTTTAGTGTAAGAGAAAGAAATGAATTTTTACTTTTTTATAGCCCGCATTTGTTAGTTAATGTTGTTGCTATTATTGATGTTGCAACATTATGTTTGTTTAACAACTGATACTGGAATCGGTTTAATGTTTATGTATTGCATTATGCCAGACTTTAAATCTGAAATCATTGTGATGAGTTCGAATGTGATGAGTTCGAATGTAGGCAGAGCTGGGAAAGTATAATAAAAAACAAAAATATACGAAGTTTTATTTTAATATATATTATATTTGAATTTGTTATATTTGAATTTGAATAACAGCAACTAAGAAAATGTTTTCAGTATGTTATAAAATTTTATAGTAATTTTTTTCTTTCTGACTTCATTTCCATATTAATCTGTAAGCGAATCACAATTACAACAAGCTGTTGATGGATGTTAATGGATTTTAATTGCTTGCCGTTTTGTGTAACTAAAAGTCTAGGAATATTAAAGCGGCTTCGTAAGCAGAAACTTTAAGTTTTGGAAAGGTTTTTTATGTTGGCCGAATGACTTGGCAGAGAGATTATTGAACATCAACAAACGGATGATAATGCTTAAAAAAATCAATGACGAGGACATTCTTAACGTAATGGTGGTCAAAATTGCCACATGTCAGGTTTAGAAAACCCAAAATACGGTTGGTATGAGGATATGATTTTGAAACTCTAAGTTAAGTAATATTGTTGGTGATTCTAATAAGATCGTGTCATATCAAAAAAATCACAAAAAAAAATGTGAAACAATTTAACTGTTGCCTGAAACATTTCTGCTTGTATAGTTTCTAGTCTCGTTGACCCAAATTGATTTTTCTTTGTCATGTTATCTAACATCGTGTGATTTTATTTTATGAGAGTTTTTAAGGTCAAGGACCTAGACTAATAAGTCTATACTCGCCCATCTATTAAGGAAGGACATTTATACTAAAAAAATATGATGAACACTTAAACGAGAGAGTGCACATATACCATCAAAGCCGTCTAAGCTACTTATTCTTAATTTTGACCGATTTTGTTTGACACCCCTTATAGTTAGGATACACGTTTTATGGTAATTTGAATATTCTCGTTCATGGGCGGTTCCACCATAATTGCAATTTCAGTAAAAAAATTGCTTGAAGCAATTGTCGCTTATGATAGGTTGACGATGATTGAGACGTAGAGCCAGTAATTGAAATTTTTTTATGATGGCAAAGGGTATAATGGTATAGTGTTTGGCATCATTATCTATAGCTCAAAAAATAAATTTCAAATACCGTATTGCTAACTTTTAATCGTCAATATACGTAGCAGAGAAATTTTTTGAAAATCTTATATAAACATTTTAAATAAATTAATTGTAAAATTAAGAAAAAACTAAATTGAACAATTTTATGGAAAGCAGATTTTTAAAAAATTTAAAACTTTTTATAAATTTAAATATTCTTGTACAACTCTGCCTTCCAATCCAATACTTTTAGTTGATTTTAAAAATTCTCTGTTAGTTGTCCCGCATTTGTTACTTTTTATATGTTTTTTTTTTAATTTTTGTATTTTTCTTTCGTTTGTTTTATTTTGTAATCTAAGTCTTAAATAACATTTAGTGCTCTTTCTAATTGAAATTGGCACAAACAATACTTCTTTGTTTATATGTATATATGTGTGTGTTTGGTTCTTTTTCTATTTTGTGTTTCCTGTTTTGCTCTATTTTGAGTTTTATCGGAAACGAAATGCTTTTAGTCTCTAAATAACTTATTTATTGCATTTAGGAAGGCACAACAAAGAGGTTAAAAGAACAAGACAAGAGGTAAATAAATATGAACAGCACAAAATAATGCTACGAAATTGATGATGATGACGATGACGACTGCTGGTAGCGAAACCAAATGCAATTGATTTACTTGCTGTTGTGTTGTACATTGCCCTGAACTGCTAATGCTGTAAAGGATGCAAGCAATTCTTAGTTTAGTTGTATACAATCTTAAGTCAAGGAATTAAATTAAATATATATTATTTTCTTAACTTAAAATAATGCCAATCAGAAAGTAATAAATAAATAAATAAATTGCATTTGAACAGGTTCGAAAAACAAACAAAAAAAAAACCTTGAAAGAGGAAAAAGATCATAAGAGAAAAGGTTGTTCTTGTTTAATGTAATAGTTGTGTAAAATAATTTAATTTAATATTAAGTGGAAAGCATTTTATAATTACAAATATTGAAAAAATACAAATATTGAAGCTGATAGAACTTTTCTTTGATACTTTCTTTAAATGGCAGATATTTTGAAACTTCATTTTAAAACATAAAAAATACTATAAACTGCAGGTTTTTTATTTGTTTCAAAAAAATATTTAATTTATTTTTCTTTATATTTTAGTTTAATGCTTTCATTAACACAATGTCTTCTTCAATTTAAGTTGAATGGGAATTTCACAATACCAGTCCTTACAGCCTTCATACACACACACACACACACACACACATCATTTTAACTTTCCACATCCTTTAGTAAATATTTTTGTATTATCCTTAGCCACAATTATTTCCGATCTTTAGCACAATTTGTCCTCTTCTTATACAATATATAAAAAGGACTTAAATACGATTTGCCCACAGACTTATTGGCAATGTGAAATGGTACAAATATTGTCCTTAACTAAATACTCAGTTTTGTAGATTGTCTTTTTTTTCCATCTGCACATTCAATTTATATAAATCTAGAAATATTTTTTTTTCCAATTCTTTTGTTGACAATAAGAAGCTAATCATGTTGAAATATAAATTTATTATTTTGCTTTACTTTTTTTCTTTCCATCCTATTGTAGTCATCTATATTCTCTATACATATGTATGTACATCTGCTTAATACATAAGAGTCAACCTATGTGAAAGGGTGGAAAATATATATTAATGTAAAGAAGAACAAGGACAATATCGATTGTGAGCTTCATTCACAGTGTCATTGCAATATGTCAAGTGATTTGATTCTCATTGCTATCAACACTAAATTGAATTGTAGTCATTGTTCGTTTGAACACATACTAATGCATTTCAAAAAGGTTTGATGTTTAATTTTAACACACACACACATATATATATTTACTATTCTTAGATAAAGGTAAATTACAGAATTTCGCCTAAGTTTAAGTTAGAATGTTAGATGCCAATTTCATCTGATGTGTGTACGACTACGAGTAATGGAGGTAATGCGAATGTATGTATCGCAGGCAAACTACGTTTTTAGGGCACGTGAAAGAATGCAGCATGTGAACATGAAGCAAAGATAAGGAAGCAATATTATATTGAACTTTACTTTACAAAAAAAGAAGTGGTAAAATATTTTGAATCCTTATGTCGTTCCTAAAAAAGAAAGTTTGACAGTGACGTAAATATAACCTTAAAAGATAGACAATTAACAGGGTCCTTAAATAAACATAAGCAAAATTAAGATAATTTTGTTGAAAAGTAAGATAGCCCCTAGATTGAGTCATTTACTTAGCTGTCAATAAGCAGAAATATATGACGAATATGGTCGTCATGTGATGGAAATCTTTAAAATGCAGAGAACCAAAACAGTTTTGGCTCTTACAAATTATGAAACCCTGTTTAGTTTTTTCAGTTGTAATATGTATTTTAATATGTACTAAGACATATGGTTACATTATAGTTAAGTTAGTGAGCAAGCAAGTGAAGCATTGAAATAGTAAGACATTACGAGCGATGCAATGTTTATTAAAGATATTGGAATGCAAACGTTTTAAACTGTGTTTTATTGGAAAAAGTGTTAATATGATAGTGCTTAATATGATAGTAATTTTTTTTCGTAACCTGCTTGTTATTACAAATATTTAAATCTGTTATAATGCATTAAAATATATAACAAATAATATATACATACAAATATTGTCTTAACCAGTTTATAATTCTATGACTATTAAGTACATTTGTTCATCGGTTCATAAGACCTACACACCCTTAGTTTCAAGCATTTATTTTTATTTCCTGTTTGTAATTGTTAGTGGTAAGAAAACTAAATTTTGTTATAACTTTGTTATAAGAAACAAGTAGCCAACACTTCAAAATTTAAAAAAAAAATTTGAATAATTTTTAAAATAATATTTTTGTTTGAAAAGTGTTCAAGGGTTTTCATTAATTTTGGCTAAACTTGTTTAAATGTTAAAGTTAATGAGTTTTTCTTCTTTATCTATACTTAAAAGTTTTAAGCCTTTTGCATTTGTTATCAAATTAAAAGGTAGTTAACAATGTCTTTGAAATAACAGAAAGTTCTTTATTTATAAACTTAAGTTTATCTCAAATAGTGATATGAAAATAAATAAAATTATCTGATTCCTATGTACTATTTAGTTTTAAGATTATAAATTTAATAGATAAAACCCTTAAGCAAGTGTTGATAAGGGAGCTGTAGCAGGTTGTAAAACTGACGTACTTTTATCCAAACTTTATTCTTTGACGAAAGCGCAGAATTACTTCAAAAGAAGGCAACAACTCATGTGTTCTTTAAAGCTTTGTAACAATATTGCTGTATGCATGTCCGCACTAGAAATTAATTTAACTTGTCAAAGCTAATTTTTGGGCAATGCAGGTAAGAGAAGGCAATTCAGCACTATAATTAAACCACATCCAACCGCACATACATATGCTTATAAAGCTAGCACATAGACATTGACAGTATTATGCCAAGGCATTATGACAAACGAAAATTCAAATCGAAATAATTGGAGGATCCACAAGCAACTTATGATATCATATTGTCTTATGTTCTAAAAATTTAAAATGGTTTAGGTTCTTTGTTATTCCTTTTTCTGTTTGGCTAAGGATAGTTTACGACAGCACAATAAACATAGCAGTCAGAGTCATATTATTTTACGACACATTTAGTATGAAAAGTAACTTAAACCATTTTGAATTTTTAGGACATAAGACATATGAGTGGCTTGTGAATACCCCAAATGTAATAAAAATAACACACAAGTGTCCTCTCACTTTTTGTTCTAGGTTTATTTGGGTTAATATTGATTTTTCTCCCAGCACAAAAAAAAACTTAATTTGGAAGCAGTTAATGTGACTAGTGCATCCCTACTGCTTCTTTAATTGCTTTACAATTGCTTCTAGCTTACAAAAGTGATGCGGAAAATGAAAATATTTAGGAGTTTTATCAAAACGATTATTAAGAAGCTATAAGGCAGAGCCTCTATGCGAGGAATCTCATACAAAAATCATGTAATCTTTCATTAGAACTGGAAGCTCTGCACAACACACGCTGCCTTACAAAGCTGCTTCCGAGGAAGCATCGTTTTTTGCTGGGCTACTTAATAAATTAAGCTGGTTTTGAGTCTCTATTACTTACTAAGGGAATGTTTAATATTAAGTTAAATTTGTATAGATTTTTATTAACTTTTTTGAGCTTGATCGTGACTTCCACGGAAAGATGAACTGTCATATATAAATTTATGTGATAAAGTAAAGTATTTTTTAAAATACAATCTGTTATAATTCAACATAAGCTTGCTGTATTAATACAAACAGCAGGCCGAAACTAATACAAAAATACCTGCTACCAAACATAATTACTTGTGTTAGCCGACAGCTTTTATACGCAGTCACGCATGCATTCGCACACAAAGACATTAATTAGCAAACATTTAACGAAAATCCAAACATGCATCAGTAAAACCAAACAAACTACTACTGAAGCAATTTTAATAACAACAGCAATAACATTTTCAATACAAAAACACATAAATTGTATTTTCTTTAGAAGTGAAAAACTAAAATTAAACATATGTATGTACATTTGTTTTAATATCAATGAAATTGACTTTTTTGAAAATATAATTTTACGCCTCTTGTTTCCGCGCTTGGCGCATACATAGCGTAAGCATGAGATCCATTTCCACACACTTTTTGTGGTTGACAATTTCCCTAATTAATTGCTCTGATGAACGATTGCAAAGATTAAAAAATACATTTTATTATCAAGGACTTTTTTGAATTAAACCATGTTTTTCAAACTAATTTCATCATGAATTTAAAAATTAGATTTAAATTAAATTATTTGGGACCTCTCAAATCAGCTATTAAAAAAACAGTGTTATTTATTTAAATACCCTTTACATGCGCTAATATTTAATATTATCGCACATGCAACCCCAATAACATCCACGAATATTAACGTGTCGATGCCTCTGCATTTCTTTTTCTTGTGTGTGTGTAGGCTAAAGAGACTCCTTAATCTATCTTTTATGCTCCTTTACTTATACAGCTCAATGCTTCTTGTGTGGTTTTTAAAAACTCCCTTAAGATTATTTCGAATTGAAGTCTCTTACAGTTTGGTTTGAAAATACCTTTGCACCTGGGCGCACCTGTCTTATATGGAATAAAGTTTAGTTATTAAATTTTTGAGCATGAAAATTTGTTAAAAATATTTATTTTGAATCGTTTCATGTTGCGTGTAGTTTTATGATTTTTGTCGACGTCCAATTACAAACATAAGTAGATACTCTTCCACACATCATTGCTATTGACCATTTAATATGTTGTATGAAATTTGATCAAATATCAACTCTATTATGAAACCAATTTTGCAACAACAAAATCATTATTATTAAATAATACTCTGTGTTGTTTACTTTGTTTCACTTTCATTAGGGTTAACCAATCTTAAGATATATTAAGAATTTTTTCACAAAATTGTGTTTATCCGTAACATGGGTAAGTTCGGCGTAAAAATAAAATATTATTAAATTTGGAACAACTGGACCTGCGATGAAGTAACACAAGTCGAATATAAGCGTGTTGAATATATGTATGTATATTCTCACCTTAAAGAAACTTTGAGATAATTTTTCGTTTTACAGCCAAACCTAAATCAGGGCGCTAAGCGTTGTGTAGCTGTCAAAAATTCTCATGTCCATACAAATTGTATGAAGCAAACCGAAATAGCGCGGCGTCAGCGCCTTACAATTGAAAAATCCGATGTTGACAGCGCGTTGGGTTTTGTAATTATTGCAATTAATGCCATTTCAGCTATTTTTATATCAATCTAGCGATTTTCACTTTCAATTTAGCGATTTTCTCAGTATTTCATTTTTATTTGGTTTAAAAGTTAAGTTAAAATTACTGTTCATGACACAATTTCATGCCCTTATTTATGTAGGTCATTTCGGCGTAAACACTAGACGCCATTCAACGCAACGCTCTACGCTCTAATTTAGGTTAGACTGTAATAAAAAAATAGGCTTTTTCTGTTATTTATAAAAAACTTATTTATATATTCTAGCTTGAATAAAGCAATATTGATGTGACAATTGAACGTCACAAAAAACATTCCACATTAACAATTTGAAGGTATAGTTGTCTCTCACGGTAGCAGGTCTTTACCAATATGCCGCAATTTATAAATACCCTAAAAGGGATTTCGTAATGAAACCCCTATTCTCTAATCACATTGTTTGTAAGCTCTACTGTAAGTACAAGTCATAGTACTGACAGACATACTTCTAATATTCAATTTACCAACTTCCATTATTATGTGTCAATGTCTACTATCAACACAAATTTGTGATTGAATATTGATTTCTATTTAATTTGATATAACCAATCAAATGTTTATATATATGTGTGTTTGTATTTGAGTTTGGTTTTCTACCGCAAGCTCATATACATACACATCTAAATGAATGCAGTGCATCATTATTCATACTCTAATACATACATAAATATATATATGAATAATATCTTTGTCCATCAAATCAAGTGGGACACAGAGAAAGATCGTCAGTTAAATGGTTATTAGTTTGAGTAAAATGCATGTATGTCTATATGTGTGTTGCATGAATATTGTGCATGATATTTGTTAGTCATGCATCAAGACACATCTATTTTAATATGTATAAATAATCTAATCATATTAATCAACTTGTTTCAATCATTGTTAAATAATGTTAGAGAATTTTGTTGATTTCCATTTGTATTATGGTTTTCCTAATATAATCTATTAAATACAAACACACATACAAATAAACACACAGAGAAGAGAACACTAATTACCAGAAATATACTAATATGAGGATATAGACATGCATTAAACCACACATTTGCTGAAAAGGAATTAAGGCAAAATATGGTAATAGATTTTGATGTTGAATTTTAATATGTGAATTAAAACTTATGAATTAAGTGTTAAACAAATAACTGATATCTGATAGCTAGAGGTATTCTATGTTTTTACTTCAAGCCACTTTTCAAAGTAGAAATAGATGCACAATGGGGAGATTGTTAGAAACTCAAATGTATAATGAAAAATATGGATGTTTCATGTGTGTTCGTGTATGCTTCAAAGCTTTTGAGAGAGAATTATTAAACGTTTGTTTAATGACTACTAATAAAACATATTATTAAAACTGGTTTCCTATAACTTGTGCTACTTTTTAAAAGTAGCACAAGTAATAAATCTGAACTTTAAAACCTGAAATGAATAACCATGGAAACGACAGTCAATCGGAATTAGGTTACATAAAATTTTTGCTTGTAAAACATAATGTTTTGGTAATTTTGCTCCTAAAAAAAAGCAAAGTTGAACTTAATTTTGTTTCCTTCTTTATTTTTTTTTTCTTTATCCCTGCGTTAGGAATATATAAAACCTTTATTGCCCTTCGAAGCTAAAAGATTTTTAAAACGTTTACAATTTTTGTAACAACAAAGACGGGCTTGTAAAGAACTAAAACATGTTCAAATATTTTTAAACACTAAAATTTTGTCTCTTTCCTAAATAAAAACAAAAACATTTTTCAAACAACAGCAAAGAGATTTTAAAGAAAAAAGATTTTTTTAACTTTTTTTTGTTTGTTTTACAACAGTGACTTTATTCTTCATTCTTAATATGTAAACGTACATGTATAAGTGTAACATTGTGTGAGGGTATGTGTTTTTAGACTTTTTTAAAATATGTACTTGTTACAAAAGCAAAGACTAAGTGCAAAGTTAAGTATCTACTTTTTACTCTGGTTGTGCTATTCAGCATACATGATGTTTGGTTGTGTTTTGGGGGAATGTGGCACAAGTAGGTTGGTTGTTTGGAGGCATAATCATTTGTACTAAGGGCATTGTACAGCTTAATGTGAAAATGACTGAAAACAATAATAAAAAAAAGGAACAGGGAAAAGTAGTAGGAAGTAGGAAAAAAATTACGTATTGCATACAGGGAATAAAATTAAATACAAACAGACACACAAATACTTTGCATGAGTGTATGTTTGTACGTACTAGCAGTAGTTGGAAAATGAAAAGGGGATTTTGTTTTCGCTTTTTTCTTTTGTTAAAACGAACTGTTAAACACATGGGAATTACAATACATGTAACTGTTGTTCATACACATTCTCATTCCTTAGTTAAATAAAAAAGAACAACAACAGCAACAGGAAGCTGAAGCTAAGTGAAGCATACAGTATGGCAGAATACAGGTAGTTATTAAAATTGTATGTATGCAAGTATGTACATATATGTATTTTTATGGGTAATATATATGTTAGTGTGTGTGTGTGTGTAACAGGAACAATCACCATTTTAAAAAGCAATAGACATAATAACAAAATGGTTTAATAACAATAACAATAATAGCAGCAAATAAAAAAAACAGCAAAAACAAAGGCAACATTCAAAAATATGCTACATAGAGAAAAATCGGGTCGAATGTACAGTTAACCGGAAGTTCCCATGTTTATTACGGCTGTCGTTAAATTTTAAAACATTTTTTTTAAGTGAATATTCTTTAACTGCTATTCTCAGTCGTTTCCTTAAGGGTAGAAATAATGTTTTTTTTTATTAAATTAAATTTCATAGACATTTTGTTGATCAACAAAGATGCTATGATTTTTAAATTGTAATTAATTTAATCTTATATTAAAAATATTTTGTTACATACTTATTTAACCTGTGTAATCAAATATTAATATAAATTTTGACACCACCTTGTCGTATTTTAAATTACCAACTAAGTATTAAAAATGGAAAACAAATTTTAAAATTTTCAAATTTATGTATTTTCGCTACTGCAGTAAATGCCCTTCCAAAAACTTTCTAAAGTTTTTTATGAAGTTTATTCATGAACTTCCCAGTTTTGCAACCATGCATCCGTACTTCTCTTTCGATATAAATATAATTATATATTTTTTATCCTTTTACTCCAGCAAAGAATTCTAAAATTTACTGCTTAAGTTTTGTTGGATTTTGGCTGTCAGCTGCTAATATTTTTTTAGTTGTTTGGCAATACTTTACCACTCAAAATGGTTGCAAATTGCAAAGAGTCAGACGCTACAGAGAAGACCTTTAGTCCAAATTATTAAAGCCGCTAATAGATTTTGGAACAAAGAAGAACCGAGTAAAATTATATAATAACATTTTGTAAAATGACTAGAACAGATCGACTACCAGTGTTGCTAATCAGACATTTTAAGTCGTTTAATGTCATCTCTTTTAAATCTTTAATCTCTTAATCTTTTTCTCTTAGCAGGTGTCTTAAAGAAATTGGAGTAGTAGATGTGAATGAGTTGCATAATTCTCCTGTATTCAGTTGCCTGTTCACTGCACATAACTCGAAAAATTTGCGAAAAATATATTTCTAACACCGAAAAATCATTTTAAGACAACCCATTTGTGTTCTTTTATTTTCAAAGTTGCTATAATTTTATGTTTCACATGTTGTAAACAAATTTTTCATTAAACAATTTTTTTTTCTGAAAAAAAAACTTCTTACGAAAACATAATTGTGTAACTTCTGCTACACTTCTGCTTCTTCTCTAATCCATTAAATTTTGCCTTTAAGTATCAACATCGAATTGACTTGTAGCCATTTTTCATATTCATATTATTGATCCTTTTGAACATTAGCAGCACTAAAATAAATTTATAAATACTTTGAGATAAAAAAATATTAAACAAGTCTCTGGATTAAAAAACGATTTTACGTTTCCTTAATTTACTTCTCAAGAATTTATTTTAAAATATTACACATTTTACATCATTTTATTTTTATACTTTAAAATTTTAAACTTATCTTTTGAAAAACATTTTGTTTGCCCTTCCCAGGTGTGTATTTGTATTAATAAGCATAAACGTGTTTTATATTTGTGTAGATTTTACAAACGAATACTCGTTATTAAGCAGGAAAGTTGGTGCCAAAAACATGTTAAACGCTAAAAAAAAATACTAATCCTAACAACGAATACAACACGTTTTTAGGAAAAAATTAAAATTAAATGGTTTCAGGCTTATTTGCTAAAGCCTTTGAAAATTTTCAAAAGGAAACATGGCAAGAACGGAAGCAGTTCAAAGTTTAATATAACAAAACTAGTTTTAACAATAGTAGTGTTGAAATTTATAATTACAAAAACAAAATAATAAAAAAAGGCGTAAAATGAAGCATAAACAATGTATTTTTTTTCCTTCTTTTTATATTTACACATACGAGTATTTAAAAGCCAAAGAATATTAAACTTTTTTTTTCTTGTAGTTTATTCACTCTATCGTCTTGTAACACTTTGTTCTTGAATTTTGTCTGCAGTTTGTTTAAACTCTTTTTACTGCATATTTTATAGCTTTCTTTTTATTCTCGCTCCCAAAAGGACTTTACGTGCCACAATTACACTCTGTTTTTTTTTCAGACATTGTCTCGTACAAGTATTTTGGTTAAAAACATTTTACTTATATTTATATGTATTAGTGTGCAAATGTCAATGTAGTGGCTTTTGCAACATTTATCATTGTTGTAAGTGGGAAAATATATGTATAATATTAGCACCATCATACACTTATGTATTCTAACAGACATTGTAAGATATTTAAATGCACTCATACAACATGCAACTCCTGCCTTTTTGAAATATTTATTTGATTAGACATGCATGAACATGAATATTTGCTGCAGCAGAACATGCGGTTATCAGAGGGAAATATGTAGAAATTTAAATGCAATAACATGTTGTACACACACATATGAAGGGTGAAATAAAAATTCACGTAAGATTTTAATTTGCCGCCATTTTTGCAGTAAGTATTTGCACTTATAGAAAGAAAAAAAAATTTTCAAATGATAATTTAGGGTTAGTGAAAATGGAGAATTTCACAAGAAACCACGGAGGTTGCAATGTTGTTTAAAGGCCTAAGTTAAAAAATTTCAGACGAAATATTGAGCATGCTACGCCAAATGTAAACAGAGACTTATTAAAGAAACTGAATCAATTAGTGGATACTTAAAGCTCTAGCTGTCTAAAAGCAAACTGTCTAATAATTAACATCAGCAGGCGTGAGGACGTTAAAAAAACCTTAAGAACTGAATATCTTTATCTCTGAGCTTAGAGAGTTCGTTTGATACAAAAACTAGAACCTTACGATCATTCAAAAGGAAAAGAGTTTGTTTAAAATATTAATAAACATTAAAAAATATACCCTTATAAAACAATGAAAATAAAGGTGATTCTGGTTGATATTAAAAAGGAGGTAATACTGGACAATTTTGCTTAAAAAATTAGGCTGTTCAAGCAGTGACTGTAACTAGTGCTTGATATCACCACATAATGACCTAATTATCTGTTGTATTTACTACTTATTGGTTTAATAATATAATAATAAATAAAAAATAGGATTTTTTTTCTTTTTAACCAACATTTTTGCATATTGCAAAACATTATTGTTTTATAACTTCGTCAATTCCAAACGTAAGATTTCAT
>NDXZ01010271.1:0-12324 GCA_003055125.1 Paykullia maculata
GTCTGTCGCCTATTCATATTTATATTTCCTACCACTTAATGATCGAGAATGAAATTTACTTCAACAACTATTTTTTACTTTTCATTTTATATTATTATTCTTTAATGTCACTAGTTTATAGTTACATCAAGAATTTATGAAAAAAAATTAAGAAATATCCATCAAAAGGTGTTGCTGAAGAAACCGTGGCTGGTTTCGAAAATACTAATGTCGGCAAAAACTATTTTTTTCACATTTTTATTCATTCAATCAAAAATTAAATTGCTAAGAAATTTAAAATAAGCTTGAACCAAAACAAAATTAAAAATTATTGTCTTAAAATAAATAAAAATTCGTCAAACAAACATTAAAACATTCAATTCAGAAAAATTATTTACCAAAATTAAAAAAAATGTTCAAAAAGTTTGATAATTTCCCGGAATCTTTGTCGATAAATTTGCTAAAATTTTTTAAATTAAAGGAAATATTAATCAATAATTTTAATAAGGGCGGGAAGATAAGTGCACCTGTGGCGACCATGTAGGTTTTGGTGACGCCTGTCTAATCTGTTGTTTGTTATAAAAATGTTCATTAAACAAATATTAATGGACATTGATGGACGCTTTTTTTTGTTGTTTAATGTCAGCTTTGTAAAAACGAAAAATTTGTGAAATATATTTACAAAGCTGAAGCTTTTAAACATTCTTTGAAGTTTCTTTTAAATAAAAAAAATTATTAAAGAATTTACCATTCGAATTTAAAAACTATAGAGTTTCTCACACTTTTTTAAGTAACATAATTTTTCCTGAATTATTTTGTCAAAGGGATATTTTGCTTTGTTATATTTTAACACTTTAATTGCTTTCAGTACAATTTTGTTGCTAATAGTAATAAGAAGAAGCTTAAGAATCATTGTCTGTACTGAAAATCTCTACAATTTTTATTGTTTCCAAACTTCTTAATCGATTGTTCAATTATATTAACAAAAATAATTTCTAAGCTTATTATTATAAATAAATTAAACATAAGTTTTAAGCTAAAACCTTAAGATTTATCACCCAACCCACGTATACAAGATAACCCTTTCATCTAAAGACAACATATGTATGTATGTATGTGTAATGTATGTGTAATGTATGTGTGTGCACTTAAGCTAAGCAGTCAATGTGTCACATTAAATGGTCTGCAAATTGTAAACGACATTTCTTCTTTTCTCATTTAAGGATATTAAAAGTAATTTAACCTCTTTTTAGCACAATATTTTCTTTAGTTTTCTCTGGCAAATGGGCCATATATTAATAGATATAAAAAGAAAAACTACCAAAAACTACGAAAAAAAAACAAAAAAAGTAAAACAGGAATGTCTGCTATCTTAAGGATGTGTTGCTAGCGGATACATATGGTTATTATGATGATGGCCTTCTTCATCATCGTCGTCTGTTTTTTTGTGAAACTGTTTTGGCTTTTTGCTTTAATTTGTTTTCTGGTCGAAAGTATAAGGGCACTTAGGATTAAGAAATTCAAATTAAGAACTTTTCTGGCGGAGAAAAATCTTGATACATTTATTTAATATTGCCAAGTAATACCATTTTAATATTCTTATGTTGATTTCAAATGTTATAATTCATTTAACAAATGGTGCATTTATACTTAAAGCACGCAGTGTAGTTATCATTGGAGGCTGTGTTGCATGTAAAATGTTTGTTTTTATGATTATTTTTACGACCTCATATTTGAAATAAACATATTCATTATAATCATTTATTTTCTTGTTGGGCAAATGTGTTTTGAATATGTATTTGTGTCTTTTTCTTGCCCCTTTTTTCTGCTGGACCTTCAGAGTGTCATAATAATGTAATTCGTTAAACTCAATTTACCCCTTAACCGGAATATGTAAAACAAATAAAGAGAATTTGAAAGCTTTTTTTTAATTATAAGAAGGTGTTTTAAATTCAAAAACATAAATATCCTTAACAAAACTGTGTATAATCGATAACGTTTCATAAAAATATTGTCGTATTTTTTTCCCACTCCTAATTATTCTATGGTCAGATCAAGCATCATTTTAACTTTCTTATTTAAATTTTATGCCCAAATTTCTTGAATAATTTTCGTAAAAGGCTTTGGGAAAGTTATTATCATGTTTAAACGAATTAGTGCAAACAAGTGGAAAGTGTAAATTTTCTACTTCTCTAAACTTTTGCTTTTTTATTTGCATTTTCCTTTGTTTTCTCCTTTTACTGGTAAAAGTAAACTAATTAATGCCAAAATCTCTTGGATAACATAAGAAACTAGAATAGATAAGATAATAAGCGAGATTAAGTCTAGAAAGTTTTAAATATTAACAAAAAAAAAAATGCAAAGGACTCTTAGAATGTTAAAATTTAGCAACAAAGTTGAAAAAAAATTTTAAAAGAAATGTATTTATTTAGTAAAAAAATTTTAAATTTGACTTTTTTTCTTCTTAGTAAAAGCCTTTAAACTTGTAATAAAATCTGTATACAAGCATGGTTTTATAAAAAATTATTTAATTTAAGTAACAATTGTATTTGCTTTTTAATTTTGTAGTTGTTTATTCTTCTGGTAAAAGCAAAAATTACTGAAATGAATAGTTATAGGACTGGCCCTTGAAAAATTGATTTTATTGCAAATTTGTGTCACTTTATTCGCACCAATATGTCTCGATGGCCTGGGAGGATAAACTGTAGAAGACAAACATATATTTTTCCTTAATGTCATCGGTTAGGTATGTGGGTGATTACCACTTAAAACAGACATATTTCCTTTATTTTCATATATAATTGTGGCACTTTCATAACTATTAAAAAGTTAACCCACTTTTTTTTTAGGCGTAAACTCTATTTTTTATATTGAACTTATTTTCTTCGTCCCATATCTAAAAAATGTTAAAAAAATTACGCACAAAAATATTTCTTATTTAAAATTTTTAACTCTCTCCACTCTAACGAAGCAAGAAAGCATTTAAGACAAGGAAACATATCCATTTGGGTTATTTCGGACATTTATTTTATTCTGCTTCACAGTTCAAAATTGAACTAAATGCTTGCAAAGAATTAAACAAGTTTATTTAATTAAATCCATAGAGCGTTTTTGAGAAACGCCGTAAACAATCCCGTTTAATTATACGTCCAGGACTCATTAGTTTTGCCTATTTTCTGGTAAATCGAATACGTGGGACAAAAAACCCTTAACATTATATATGACAAATAAACTATAATAGTTATATTTATATTATGGTTTTCCCTTAATACGAACACAAACCTCTAAACAAAATGTGTCTCTCAAGGCTTCACTACCTCGTATTTAAATTACACAAATATTTATTATTGTTTTTACATTCACATTTGTGTGTATGTGGAAATTTTAAGATTGAAAAAACTCGGGTTATCAGTGAAAATAATACATGTCATCAAGGATTTTATTAGAACAACTGGAATTCAATACAACCGAATTTCTACATTTCTACACACAGGCTGTCAAATATTCAGTGAAAAATAAGTGGCATCAAGTTAAGATCATCTATTTAGATAAAAATAATGATAAATATATTTAAATATGTATATTGGGTACAACAAACATACGAAAATCACTACATATAGAAAAAAATTAAAATAACGTAAATCTCATTACATTTAATGGGGATGAATGTGTGTGTGTGTAAGTAGAATGTGTTGCACGAGTGTTTACTTTTTAATGTAGCTTTTACAAAATGTGTAACCCAGGCAACAGAGACAAACTAAAAATCAAACAAAAAATCAAAATTATAAAGGCTTTTGAAATTCTAAATAAAGCCGTTACCTTAATAGAAATACAGTAGCATTTCCTTGACTAAGAAGTTGAAGTAAACACTCTTTAAAAAAGGCTTGGTTTTTGCTTTCAACAAACAACAAACTTTTTTTTTTTATTAGAACTTTTGTTTTTGCTACAAGTTTCAAAATTGTGTAACCATTTTTTACATAATTTTTTTTTATATCGTCACCTAAAATCCAAAAGGCCGTAAGTACACTTTTTGCTTTTTTACAGGAGAAGCAAAAAGCCTTAAAAACTTATTTACTTGTTATTGTTGGATTTCAATAATAAAATCGGTGTTTTTGAACATATTTATATGAGTCAAATTTTAAGAAAAGATGAATTTTGGTTAATTACATCATAATCAATTAAAAAGATTATTTTGAATTTTTTGTTGTTACCGCCTTTTGAATTTCAGGTGATGATATGTTTATTAAATGCAAACTTTATTGTTTTTTTTTTTTGTTGGTTTACACTTCGCTAAACCAATTTTTTTTCAATTTTAAACGTTCCCTTCAAGGTCTCGCATTGACAGTGCTGCCATACGAAAATAAATTCAAATTACAGTCAAAGGACTGAAAATATTTCAGATGCTACCCTAGATGGGCATGGCTAAAGTCATCATCTTATCATCATATTTCAGTCTAACATTTACATTTACAGAAATTAAATCCCAGTTTACACGAATTGCTTTATACCTTAAAATTACGCATTGTAAAAATAGCATTGCCCTAGGACAACACTGCATGTTAAGACTAAAACATACGCCTTTTTTATCGCAAAAGTTTTTCAAAAACTTGAGTGAAAGTTACTGAAAATGCATGCGTATAAGTAATAAAGGCTACAAATATTTTTAATATTACTCATACGTTCTTTCGGATAATTTAAGATTGATATTCATGTTTTAGAAATTGCAAATTAGATCGGTTCTTATAGCTCAATGTGAATACAATAGACAAGGACGTTTAAATAGCACATTTAGCATTGAATAAACCGTAATTTTTGGTTGCTAAAATCAGTGTTTAAAAATTGTATGGAAAAGCGAGTAGAGAAATCTTTGCATACACTTTTAAAAATTTAGAAAAATTTTTTTTGCTTTAAATAGATAAAAAAAATGTATTTAAAACAAAACGAAATAGACTTCTGCATTTAACAGTTGTATTAGCTTTCACATTAGGGGTATTCGTTTAATTGCTTAGATGTTTCTAATGCCTCTTAAACTTTAAATAGTATATGAAAGTTTAAGTGCTTAAGATGTATAAAAGGGATTAAAGCTATTAAAGGTTTACTCCTAATATGCCAAAAAAAAAAAACCTATTGTAAATTACCCTTGTTTTCCGATTTTTGCAGTACCAAAGAAGAGTTTTCAAATTAAAATTAGGCCTGCAAAATTTAGTACCTCTAGAAATAGTTATATAAAAATAAATAAGATTAATATGGCCCCACATTGCTCCATTACTCCATATATCATATTTTTGATTAAAATTTCATTTATTGTAAGTTTTCCGTTTACCTCTTTTTGTAAATTATTTTTCTGCATAAAACCTTTCTTAAAACTTTTCAAATGAACTTTTCTTTAAACTAAGTACTTTTAAATAAAATCGATATATTTCGTTATATGTGATATATAACTCTTAAATATATAGGAACTTTTTAAAAATTTATTTTTAATGCAACTTTTTTAAAAAATTACCTACTAGGTTACTTGCCAAACATTATGTGGGTATAACAATTGCCAAACATTTATGTGTGTTGTAGGCAAACACATGTGAAAGTTACTTTAGGCTGTTTAAACACAGTTGTTTCCGGTTCCTCTATGAAAATGTTAAACGACATAATGTGAATGTGACACTATGTAAGAGTGTGTATCACGTATCGTAGCATAATTATTTTGTGTATGTGTTTAAGTAAACACACATACATACACACGCACATACATTTATACACATATAAATGCTTTAAACAACAGTAAGTCTATCATCAATATTACTAATGGAAAAAGGATAAAGATAAAGCTTTAAAATATACATTTAACACAATTCAACATGTATGCGCACACAGTCATACATATTTCATGCGAAATGTATCAATTGTGTGTGTGTTAGAGTGTGCGTGAGTATGTTATTGAATGACACATCATATGCTACTTGTTTTACAAACTGACATTGTTTTATAAATATGTACTTGCTTTGAAAAGTATCACTTTAATGTACGTAACGATTTTAATATCAAATTTAATTTGAAGGAAAGTAATGGCAACATCAAAAACTTTTGCCAAAACGAAAAAAAGCTTAAAGCAGTATCCTTTACATAAAACATTTATTGTGTGTGTTTTTTTTATCTACTTTAGCCTGTATCATTACTTGATTTTTTTTTTAGGTTCGTAGTACTTGTATGTACATATGTACATCTCTAAAACATTTTTTAAAAGCACCTGGTGTTTTCATAATTTTTCATTCCGTTTTTTTTTTATTTGTTTCTAAATGAAAATGCTTAAGGCAAGCGCTGGTGTGAGTTACACAAATGCTGCGACAAAAAGCAAACAAAAAATAAAAAATTGTGTCACACACGTGAACAATTTAAACGCTAAAAAAAAGGGGGAGAAGTGAATGAAGAAAGATACTTTACTTCGATTTTTTATATCTCGTTTGAATTTTTAACATGTTTGTCAGCCATAAGTATTTCAGAGCTTTTTTTTTGGGGAACTAACATATGGCTGCAAAAGAAACTAAAAAAACAGTGGCAGTGGTGGTGACAGTTATAGCAGTAGATATTTTTAGAAAGTTTTTTAGTTCGTCTAATCTCAACAGAAATAATAACAGGATTTTAAAAAAAAATTTTGCTGAAATATTAATATAAAACAGAATTCACAATATATTTTCATAAGTCAGATAACTTTTAAAGAGCAGCTTTTAAATATGGTAAAAATCTTTAAAACCATTTCATATAGATATAGTTTTGAAAGTTCAAAATCAATAATTATTAAATGAAAATAATATTCTAAGACAGTAGCGGCCAAATGCATTAACTAACACTTGTGCGTTTAGCTGAAAAAAATAAGTCAACAGCGTTTTGTAGACTAATTTCAAGTATTTAGAAGTTAGTAGTTTGATCTCTATCGTTACAAGTTTGAAGCGGTTAAAAAACCGAGTTTAAAAATTTTTCTTAAACACCTTCATAATTACTTCCTTTAGTGTTCTGCTCCAATGCTATCTTATCTTCCACAACTGTTGCCATCAACCTATTTTCCTTAAAACTTAGTAACTTGCATATGTGTCTTTAAAATAGCAGCAACAAAATATATACATATAAATGACTGGAACTAATGTATAAAATACTTTTAAAATACGTGCTGATTATCTTTTAAACGAGACAAGATTTTTATAAAATAAAGTATTTCTTTCCGTTTTTTTTTCTGGTTCAGCTTAAAACTTTATTAAATTTCTTTTACAATTTTTCAGAAAGTTGATATGTGACATTTTTTGTGTGCGAACAAATTCATGTTCATATGACAAAAAACACATGAGATTAAAGTTAATAAAAAAAGTAAAGCATATCTTAAGGCATAGCATAATAAGCATAGAAGCATGTTGATAAAGTGGAAGTGTAATTATAAATGTGTATAAACAAAGTTGATTGTACACGATTTAAACTATTCATATAGAAAAACAAATTTATATAAAAAGAAATTTTAAAGTTTCATTAATTAATTGTATTTAAATAAAGTTGACAAATATTTGTTATGTCTCATTATATTAGACACGTCAATAAACTATTTTTTAAATTGGTTAATAAAATTTTAAACTTTAAAATAATTAAAGAAAACAAAAATCTAAATATGTATCTAAACATACATACATATAAAAAAAAACAAAAAATAGAAGTAAACAAAAGCAGCTTATTCAATAAACAGTTCGTGGGGCTTGTTAGGCTTTAGACAAGAAACTCTGGTTGGTATTCATTATGTCAAATAATCCAATTTTTTTTTTCGAAGAAAAATAAGTATAATTTTAGTTTTTTTTTTAGTTCAATTAGTTTGGATATTCAATATTAAACCTTAGTAAAATTACCATAAATAAAATTACCATAAATCTATGAATAAAAAAAATTTAAAAACCAAAAAATTAAATTTTTATTTGTTTTATAATTTCAAGATTAAACGAGAGGGTTCTAAATTTTTTTCGAATCTTCATGATATTTAATAAAAGCAATTACATTTGATATTAATTTAACGTGGAAAAATTTAATTTGTAACTGGTAACAGAAACTACAATTAAAAGTAAATAACAAATAAAATTTCAAATAGTAAAGAATTAGTGATTTTGAAGGTTACAAAAGTTTTATTTGTCACTAAAGAGTAAAGGCATATGCAAGGGAAAAGCTTGTTTAGCAAGACCATAAACTGAAATAAATAACGTTATATAAGGATTACATCATCACTGAAAGTGATTTGTATTAATCACAATATGATTAAAATAAAAAAAATGATCATAAATTGTCCTTTTAAAACTAATATGATGAACACAATCATAATATTTTGTTTATTCCAGATTATTATTTGTACTATTTAGTTCATTATCACTATATATATTCACGCCGAAACACAAGATTATATCATTGTACTCGATCTGAAGCGAGATTTTTAGCTTCGTTCCATCGTAAATTTAGGCTTGATAGCTCTTCTTCTACTTGCCGCTTCCACGTGTGGGCTGGTCTTCCTCTTCTGCGGCTGCTTTGTGGGTTTCAGTCGATGGCTTGTCTCACTATATATGATGGCTGTTTGCGCAAAGTGTGGCCAATCCAATTCCACTTGCGTTTACGAATTTCGGCTTGAATTGGCTGTTGATGGGTTTCAGACCAGAGCTGGACATTTGAGATGGTTTCAGGCCAATATATATGTAGAATTTTCCTAAGGCATTTGTTGGCAAAGACTTGCATAAGTTGTAAGTCGCATTGAGCGACATTCCACGTCTCGCATGCATATAAAAGAATGGACTTCACATTGGTGTTGAATATCGGTTTAAGACGTCCAAATTCTTGCCGGACTTTATCATTATCACTATAACCATATAAACTTACCACATTAAATGGTAGAACCTGACAAATTACTAACAAATTTAAAGATATTTTTATAAAACTTTTTCTTAAAAATGTTTATCATTACTAAGGACAACGCTGTATGTCCTGCGTTTACTTAATAAAAAACTTTTTATCTAAAATAATAATATTTCATTACATTTGCTGAGATTTGTTTAAACATGTTTCGCCCTTTTTGTTTAACTAGTTGTAAAGTCTAAGGTCACACACGACAATTTTAATTGCCCAACTTTTTCAATATTTTCTTTTGAACCTGCTTTTATGGTCACACACGACAATTTTTTCGGTAATTTTTCTGTTTTGTTTAGCTCTTACTTTCTTACAATTTGACTTTGTGCTTTATAAATTATGCGAAACACCGAATGAAAAACAATGTCAAATGTTCAAAGAAAAAAAAAACGGATGAGAGAATTGCTTGAAATAGCCGAGTGCCGGCGATTATTTTTCCCTTTTTATTTTCCTCACCGCAAACTGAAAAAAAACATCTATAAACTAAAGGCTTGCGCAACTATAATCGTCGTGTGTGGACTTAGACAAACTGGCTTTCTGATAATTTTTTTTTTATATTTCTATAACATATTTTTTATCCTTTTTTCTCATTTTCTACAATAAATTTTTCAATGTCTAGAATTGTCTATTGGTTTTTCCTCTTGTTTATGTTTGCCTTTGTTGCTGTTAAATTTTCTTATTTTTTCCACTGTTCATTGTTACTGCAGCACAAATGATAAGAACCTTAATTTATGCGTGAACATGATTTTACACCTTCCCCCAACACATTTACATTTAGTTCATGCTACCGCAACCGAAAGTAAGAAAAACACAAAACAGTCAAGTGAATTTATTATTGCAACAACATTTGAAATCAAAATATAAACAAAAACAAAGAACGTAAAATTTGTATGTTTGTGTTCACGTTGTTGTTGTTTTTAAATGTTGTTTGTCAAATATTTTTTTCTTTTCCCGCAACATATTGCAGTAAATGCAGCTGCAAAGAAAAACAACTGATATTGTAGCTGTATTTAACTCTGTACAACATATTGTTTTTGTTTAAACACATTGTTTTTTGTTAAAGATATATGTATGCATTTACATATGTACACATGTAAAAAGTTTAAAACAGTTTTTTTTTTTGTATTTACATGCATGGCTGCCAGATTAAACGAGAACAATTTTAAAGTTAAATTAAAAAGTAATCGACACAAATTGTTAACCTTATGAACTGAATAGTGATTCTGCTAGCAATACGTTTAAAAGATCGTTCTTGCTTAAAAACGCCAGCATTTTGTGACGTTTTTTTATTGCTTCATCACGTGTGTACTATATATTTTTTTCCGATAAACTGAGAACTTGTGTTGAGTACCGTCTTATATTTAGTAAACAGGATTTGCAAATAATTGCACATTTGTTTCGCTTGGTGCGCTGTAATTTTTTTTAAATTTTTACGAATTTTTCGCAACATAATTTTTATTAAAAAATTCGACTACATAACATAAAGCTGTGCAATTTTTGCTATATAAAGCAAAATTATCTCAAAATTAAGGTTGAATATAATTTCTGTTAAACCGTTAATTAAGGTTTAATATGAATTAAAACTAGTAAGAGCGCTATATTCGGCTATACCGAATCTTATATACCCTTCACTACGTTCTCTATGTGTGTATATTAGTAAAAAAATTTCAAAATACACAAAATTTTTTTTGATTTTTTTCCCAATATAATCATTTTTGTGTTAAAAAAACAAACAAAAAATTTTTTGCATGAAAATCGAAAATTTGTTTTCTTTAAACTTAAAAACTTAAAAAAAAACGAGGCGGTTGTCTTATCTTGCTTATATATTTGCCGGTTATTAATGGATCTTGCCAGTTTTCAATACCAATTTTTTCGAAAGCATTTCCAAAAGCTTGATGCCACATACAACCCTGGGTGACCTATGGGAGCTACGTAAACTTGATTTCAACATACACACAGACAGACGGATAGACGGACAGCCGGACATGGCTAAATCGACTTCCCTATCTATAAGGATCCCGAATATATATACTTTATAGGGTCGCAAATGAATATTGAAGAAATTACAAACGGAATGACAAACCCATATATATCCTTACCACATGTGTGTGTGTGTAAAGGGTATAAAAAGTGTGCAACAAATTTTGTTTTAAATATATATAAGAAGTAACAGTTTATGTTGTTAATTAATAAATTATTTTGTTGACTTGAATGTTACCAATAAAGTAACAAAAACCATTGTTGTATTTACAAAATTCATTTTTTTGATAGAGTTTTAATTAAACATTTAAATGTATTAACAAAAAATGTTTTTGAATTTCCAGCAATTTTCTTTGTAGTTCGTTGAAAAAACTGAGTACTTAATAGATTACCTTAGTAGTATCCTTTTTACTCGCTAGTCTCTTAGCTAATCTATGTCAGAAATTACCAGCGTGAAACTTTATAAGCACATGTTTTTAGATGTTTGCTTTAACCCAAGTACTTAGCGGTTTTTTATTTAAAATGTTTGGTTTGGTTTTAGTTCAACAAATTTTCTCAAGTTTTATTTTTCTTTTTTTTGCTTTTCAGCTTGAATGATAAACTAACAAAAAAGAGTGAGCAATTGGATTTATAAAATTATCGCGTAGTTTCAATTTCCTGGCATGCAGAGCCAAGGTGCACTTCTTTACAACGTATGAGTCCTATAAACTATATACGTTTTGTCTTCTGAAACATTTGTTTACGAAAAATTGATATATATTACAATCATTGAAATATTTCTTCTTATTCAACTTACGGAGGACTTAGCTGTTTCCGCGTTAAATTGCGAACTCTGACCTTAATGCGCAGAGTTAAGGATACAGATCTAATAAGGAATATATTAATAAAAATCAGCACATAAGACATTATTAAACAATTGTTATTGAAAAAAATATTTACAGCAACAATGCTATGACAATCTCGAAAATTTTAATTGTAATTAAGGGATAGACTCTTGGATGGCAACCCAAATTCCGAAACGTCAAATCTGGCACTCTTTATACAGAATAAATTACAGTTAAGTTTTTGTTGTTAAACAAGAAGTCAATGTTATTGGAAATATTAATAAAAACTTTAAAGGGGAGATGTACAAATGTATTACGCTTTTACATATAGAGAAAACAAAGACCTGAACTAAGACAGTTCAGTGGATATCATCTGCTAATGCATTAAATAAAAAAAAATATCAATAACAGAACTGTGTGTTTTAGGGATACAAAATTGATTTTAAAAAAACTTTATATAGATAAAATTTTCTCTTCTTCTTTAGTTTTGTGCACAGCTGGATGTACCCTGTTTAACGAAAACAATTTATTTATATTTCGCATGTATTTCCTTATTTTCTTTTGTTTTGTTTTTAACCTTGCATTTCCGCATCCGTTTTTTGTTTGACGTTTTGTTTTTTTTTTT
>NDXZ01010283.1:0-11777 GCA_003055125.1 Paykullia maculata
AAAAAAGAAAATACAAATACATATAATATTTTTTAAAAAAAATTTTATATAAAGCATATTTTTATATTGGCGATTTTTGGGGTAATTTGGCGATATTTGATAGTATGAAAATTTCTTATGTTGTTTTATTTTTTATGTTATTTTTAATGAAAAAACAAAAAAAATTTTTTTTAAATTAAATTTGTATATTTGTACAAATTGGCGATTTTTGGCGATATTTTTTGCCTATTTGGCGAGGAAGCTCAACAAAAAACTGACAACACTGCCAGCAACTAATAATATAATTTAAAATTTTGTAAAGTAGTGTAAATTAACTCTGCGAATAAACAATTTCTTTTAATTTAAAAAAAAAAATTCATGGTGCTACAAAGAACCATAGTGTTAGTTATAGGACCTTGTTGACAAGCGAATGCTTAACTCTGGCAACAATTTATGACTAAAAATAATGTTGCAAGTATGTTTGTCCAAAAGTGGTAAAAGGTCGAACTGATTAAAAAAAAAATCTAAATATTTTATTTATTTGTTACATCAATATTTTTTAGAAACTTCATTGACAATAAACAAAAACTGAGAAAATTTTTCTTTGGTTTACATCTAGATTTTTCTGATGTTCAATAGTAAAACTTTCTTAAATATATTTGATATACTTAGACAACATACGTTCGAACATCAGGAGGATTCGAAAACATGATGAATTTTTCCGAGTGTGATGTAGGCGAGAGTTTCTTCTGATACAACCATGAATGCGTTCCTCTTGCCACTCTTGTTCAATCTATTGCTGGCAGCAAATATGAGCATATTGCACGGAATTTCTTTAGCGATATCATAAACTTTCTTTCTCTTTCGTTTTTTCCTGACAGTCAGTTGAGCTTATTTCGGGTCGCCCAGTACTTGGAGTTGGGTCTACCAATTAAATTGCACCATCTAACCACCCCTTGTAATTTTTTTCAAAAACCATTTCAAACATTTTTTAAGGTAAAATATTGATGTCTCTTAGAAATTTCAAAGTGTTAACCTCCATAATATTTGCTTCTATCTATGATATCATAAACATAGGTTTCCACAACAGAAACATTTGTAGAAGCATCATCTTTCTTACACGAAACCAAAAATGGCGTTCGCTTGAATACTGACATTGTACCCTAAAACAATTAATTTCTCAAAAAGTTGCGAAAAGTTGCAGTCCATTTTAAAAATTTCACATTACAAGACTCTCTTTTAATTTTATAAATAAAAGTTAGAACGAATCCAGTCGAATCACAGAGACAGGAAAATTTTTAGCTGCAGCTAATACAACATATGTTGTGTTTAAAGCTTTACAGTTGTGTGAATATTGAGAGCAAAACAAAATGGAAAATGTTGATGATCTATCTGATGTATTAATAATCTACTAGAAAACTATTTTGTCGCCAAAATAAATTTTGATTTTAAATTAATCGGAGCTAGATTGTTCATTTCTCCCACTGTGGTACAGGTAGACATCGCCATAAAGAATGGTAAATCTGAATTAAAAAAAATTTAAATAAATTCATGAAAATATATAAATTATCAAAATTTTCTTATTTTGCCAAATTAATTAAAAGCCAAAGGACCTAATTAAAAACTATAAAAAAAGCTTATTGTTTATAGAAAGAATATCAGACATTTTCCACAAATAAATTTATTTTATATAATTTTCTATTAATTGATAAATTTTCTAAACCAAATTAAATTAAATTTTGATTTAATTTTTTGTTGTTGTTAATTTCCTTAAACTTATATTTAAAATCCTTCTCCTTTCGCTAACAAACAATAACTTTCAACCGTTTTTAATATTAATTTCTAAATGACATTTTCAAATATTTACTTGAGTATTGTTTAACAAAACACCACCCATATTAGTGCTACAGACATTTTCGAACAAAGTACAAATGCTTTAGATTTTGAAATTAAACATCTGATTATGAAACGACTAAGAAGTGTGTTTGCAAATGAATTTGATTAATTTTCGAATAAATTGATTTGCATAAAATGTTTGCACATTGTTGCAAGAGCCTCCTTCTCCTCGTTATTCTCATGAACTCGCACAATTTCTCTTTGGTGGCATTGTGTGTATTTTTGTTGAAATTAAAATCAAATATAATAAATTTTTAACAATTGTATACATTTAGGAGCAGATGTGCAGATGGGCAGATGTGTTTGGTAAAACATAGTACTTAGAAATTGTTTTTTTTTTTTAAAGGAAACTTGTAATAAATTATACATGATTTTACTTTAAAGGGGTCTGCTTAAAGCCTGTACTTGAAGCATGTAGTACATACTTGTTATGTTTAATAAAATTATTACAACTAACAGTAACTATTTGTGACAAAACATGCAACAGATAAATGTTTGCCCCAATTCGGCAATATGTTGGAAGATAATGTGTTTAAGTAACGTCCGGATTGAATTATCATGTTTCTAGCATAAACAGATTTTTAATGTTTCCTTTTTTTTCATTGCGTGTATATTATTGAAAGAGCTGCACAAAACCTTTAAAAATACAACTGTGTTTTAGTTACGCAACAGAATAAAAAAATCCATAGAAAGAGAAATACTTTGGTCTTATCGTAAAATTAAATAAAGATTTTGTATCTTTGTGCATTGTAATGATTTTCTTTTTCATTGTATTTTAGCAGTGTTTTTATTATTTGCGGTTTTTTCTTTAACTGACGCTTTTGTTAAAAGAAGGTTAGTCATACTTCAAATCAGTTGGTAGTACAGCATGGCCGAACTTTAGTATTGTTTTTTTTTCTCTTGAGGTATATTATTATTTAGTGTCCTGAGCTTTAGTGTTATTTTTATTCAGGGTAAAAAGGAGCTAGCAATGCCCTTAGGTTGCACAAAATTTAAGTGGGTTTTTTTTTTTGATAATACTGAAGCAAGTTCTCTAATCTATACGCCAGGGAATAGACAGTCCGAGATCTGTGTGATCCTTGTAAAAAAAGCAGGGCACTGTTTTCCCTCAATGATAAGACTACCGTCAATAAATTAGAATCATCATTAGAAGTGTTGATGAGAATTATATCACATATTTCTTGTTGCTCAATATGCAGTTCTTTATTAATTTTGTAAAACTAGAACTAGGCTTATTGAAGTGTAATAAACATTTTTATTTCAAATTTTAACAATTTGTTAAATTAGTATTGCTCACCTTTAATATTCGTGTTTGTAGTAGATTACTGTTCGGCTTTAGGTCATAAATATAATTATAATTGTTAAAAAAATCAAAAATTAAAGTTGTTGTTTTATTTTGAGAGGTATTTTTATTATAAACTCCAATAAAGAAAAAATCCCTTTAAATAAGTTCTTAGAATGATTTTTTAACAAAAGTATTATATAATAATGTTAAATTTAAAAAAAAAAAATTAGATAAACTTTAAATCACTGAAGTATTAATGATAAATGATCTATTTTAGGAAAATTCTCACTTTTAAACTAAACAAAATTTAATACTTAAAGAACCTTATCTTTTAGCGAGATGAGCTCGACGCTAAGTTTCAGGGTAAAGAAGAGTAATATTTGATTTTTTACAGAACCTTGAAGAGAAAAATATATTTTCAATTACTAATTAGCATTAGGAAGTCAAGTTGCTAAGGAATTTATATAAAGGGGTTTTCAATAATGGCTAGTAGATAACAATTCCAATCCAAGTGGCGTTAAAGTCATCTAAAAGTTTTCAGTTGTTCAGATTATCAGTAGACTTTAATATTATTTTTTGAAAAAATATCAAAAATGTTGTAGGTATAAGCAAGAATTAAAACAAGTTGAATGAGATTTCTAGCAAATCCAAAAAACTTTCAAAAATTTCCCCAAGAAACCAACAAACAATTATATCATATGAATGTGTTTTAATTTTCTTTTTTCGTTATATATCTGGCTAGTCTTTGGTTAACACTAAATGTACATGTAAGAAATAATAATTTTTAAGAAATAATTTCAAAGTCTACTGATGATCTGGTATAAGCATTAGTGAATTACAGCATACAGACAGCTTGAAACTAACTACAAACAAAAAAAATTTTAACATTTAAAAATGTTTAATTATTATTTTATTAGTTTGATGATATTGGTTACGGAAAATTTTTGTAAACTTTACTATATTTCCCAATTCCTAGAAATTTTTTTCGTTTAAGCAAATTTTTTTTATAAATTCTTTAACTTTATGCAACTACTCACAAATACTATAGTTTTAATATTTCTTAGAAATTTCTCTTTTCTCTCTTTCTCTCTTCTGTAATCTGGTTAAATTTGCCATTACATAAAACCCAATTTAAATTTACTTTTTTTAAGAATGTTGATTTCCATAGTTTTTAATAGTTTTGTATTATTTTTATTGCAAATTTATTTTGATTATTCTACAATGTTTTTCTTTTTAACCATTTAAAATTTAATAACTTGCAAACGGATTACAATTAAAAAGAATTTAAAGCAAAATGTTCATTATGCTTAATAATCTCTTTTTAAAGTGATTTTGTTTTCTATATATCAATTTTAAAGCTGGTTTAAAATCACATAAATAATCACATACAGAAGATGTGATTATTTAGTATTAATTAAAATTAACTTTAGATACTTAGGTGGGGATTATCATCTTAATAACTTAGAAATAAATAAAGGTGCTTAAGCTCTTTGCCACAGATTTTATTGTTTGGTCTTTTTATTTATTTATATTTCCAAATTAAAACTAAATTAAATCCCAAATCCATTCTCTTTATTTTCTATAGTTTTGTTATTTTGTTATTTTGTGGTCGAATTTATGTTAAACTATAAAATAAAAATTTAATTTTAAACATTTTACGCTTCCTAAAGTTTTAATTATATTCTCCATAAACTATTTAATTACACAATTTTGTGCTCACTAAATTACAACAATAAAGTCAATAAAATTTACTCCAAACTACTGAAATGATAAGTTATTTTCTTTTCTAAATTATAGGCCTTAATTTGAAGGTAATAATGAAATAAAATTTTGAAAATTAAGAGGAAAAATAAGGGGCTGCAACAAATTTTCGAATCTATGTTGGTCATAAAAATAATAAAATAAAAATTACAGTTAAAGAATATTTTGTTTTTTTTAACATTATTTCCAAACAAGCTTTGCTGAGAAAACTTTTTAATAGAGAAAGCATTTGCTTTGATAAATAGAAAGACTTTTAGGATTTTTATAAGAAACGTTTTTATTTTAACAAAATGCAATATTTTAGTGACAAAAGAAAGATTAGACGAGACGTTTAAGAATGTGTGTTAAAAAGCTTTTTGGAGCTTTTTTTTTAAGAAAAGTTCTTTCTTAATGCATAAAATAATTGTGAGTTTTTTTGGTGAAAATGTATTAAACAAACATTTTTTAACTCATAAATTTTTTAATTTAGTTTAAAATTTTTGGTAAAAAAGAAGATGTTTTATAAAAAGAGGAAATAATGTAATTTATTTAAATATGAAAACATTCCCATAATTTTAAAAAAAGCTTTGAATAAAAAGTTTTTTTTTTGTATTAAAGTTCAAAAAATAAATAGTAATTGTTTCTCTGTGAAAACAGCTTTTAATTACGAAAAAACATTACCTACTCGCTAAAAGTACTTGCAAAATAGCTTTATTTTAAAAAATTTATGGTACAAAATATATTTTTTAATGATATTTTTATTAAGAAAAATATTTGTTTTGACAAAGCTGCAAACAAAAATTGCGAAAGCATTTTTTAAGTTCTAAATTTGTTTCATAAACCTTTAATAAGTTAAAAAAATTTTATAAATATTAGGGATAAAGTATAATCGTTTTTGTATAAAAAAATCTTACAACAACAATGTAAAAATTATTTTTTTATAAGTTTTATCAGAAATTTTTAGAGACAAACAGAAAATAAAAAGACTTCATTACTGATGTAAAAATTCTCTAAAATGAATTGTTTTATAAAGAGGCTTTAACGAGAAAAATTTTAAGCAAATAATTAATTATATTTTTTGAAAAGAGTTTTCTGTAAAAAGATATCATTGTAAAGGGTGTTTTTTATAGAGGTATTAAACTTTAAGTTGGCAACACTTTTTAACTGGCGGCCATTTTCATGATTTTTGTTTAGTTTGGTTTTGGCATGAACATGAATAGACTGACGCGTGAAAAAATCTTCTAAATTGTGCAAATTTATTTGAAAACAAGATTGCCGTTAATCCCGATTTTTATAAGCAAATTTTGCATAGCGATAAAGCTCACCTTTGTGTTAATGGATACGTCAGTCAATAAACAAAACTGCCGTATTTGGAGTGATTATAATCCTCAAGTGTATGTTGAGACACCATTATATCCAGAAAAACTGACTGTTTGGTTTGCTTTATGGGCTGGTGGAATCATTGGTCCGTACTTCTTTAAAAACGATGCTGGTCAGAACGTTACAGTCAATGGTGACCGTTATAGAGCCATGATTACTGACTTTTTCGTTAATCAATTGAACAACCATAATGTGCAGGAGCTGTGGTTTCAACAAGACGACGCAACATGTCACACAGCTTGTGCCACAATTGATTTATTGAAGGAAACGTTTGGCAACCGGATAGTTTCGTGCGATTTAACGCTGCTAGACTATTTTCTGTGGGAGTATGTGAAGTCGTTAGTCTACGCCGATAAGCTCGAAACGATTGACCACTTGCAGGACAACATGCGCCGCATTATTTTCGATATACGGCCACAAATGTTGGAAAAAGTTATCGAAAATTAGACCTCCAGTTTAGACAACGTCCGAGCAAGCCGTGGCGGTCATATGCCAGAAGTCATATTTAAATTATAATGCCAGAAAGGATTGACTTTTAAAAGATCTAGTCGCAAATAAAATTAAAAAAATTAGGTTATTTATAAACGATTTTGCTTATTAAAACGCTTTTTTGTTATTGAATTGACCCTTTTCACGGTTAAAGCTTTTTGTAACAAAAAAATAAAGCTTTTTGCTATTGTTTTCATTGTTTGTATGCATAATAGAAATATTGATAAATAAATTGTTTTAATAGATTTAAAGTAATATTTTGATATTTTGCAAAAAATGTTTTGTGGGCCAGGCAATAATAATTGGATTTTCCTCACAATTAAAATAAGGGATTTGTAATTTATATAGTAAAATATATCCGACCATTAATAGTAAAAAATTGACGGCTGATAATTTACAATCTTCGTTCAAAAAAAAAAAACACACACACACACACTGAAAAAAACTTTGTTTAAGACACACATAACCTACAAAAAAAGACGACACAACTTGTATGTATATTACCGCTATCACCATAATAAAAATGTTTAATGGAAAAAAGGATATAATTTAAATGTTATCTTTACATTCATATTTATGAATTCATGAGTAAAAAATTAAAAAAAAAAATCCACAATATTTGAAAACAGCTAATTCATTTAGGTAAAACTGAAAAATGTTGTCCTCCAACTACTTTTTTCATATATTAAAAATTAAGTAGAATATCATGAACTAGTTTTGTTCTTTTGCTGTTGTTGTTGTTGTACTTTATCAATACAAAATATACATGATTTTGCACTTTTCTCGTTTTCATGCTTGACATAGAAGAGCAGAAAAAAAAACAAACAAAAGCAACACAAAAAATTGCCAAAATAAAAGCATTTAACAATTTTTTTCTATGTAAAACAAAATAAAAATAAAAAAAACTGGGCATACATTGTAACATTGTCCCACATTAAAAAAAAATAGAAAAACTTTTAAATCATAACCTAAAGTGTAAAAAAATGTATTAAATATTTTTTTTTTCTTCTCAATTTTTCTTTTAAGTTCGTCGTCTAAAATACCTCTAATCACAACGCTACAGTCATTTCTCTCGCAAGAAAGTGATATACGTCGACCGCCTTTACAAAGGCAAGACTACTCTTGCCTCGACTCCAGTGAAGCACAGTCGGACGACAGCCATTTGACAAGAGATTCTATAACAAGAGAATCCCAAAACGACGAACTGTCCTCGTCGACTTTAGATAAAATTGATGTAAGTTCTTTGCCTTTGCCAGCTTTACCGCCCAAAAAGAGACGTACCAAACTCAGAGCCAGTCCCTCGAAACACCATCACGGTCGTAGTAGACATGAAAGTCCCCAGCAAATACAGCACCAACAACAGGAATTAAGAGATCCTCATGGTTCTGGTGAAAGCAATCAATTGACCACAGAGGAGTCAAAACATCTCTCAGCCTTTCAGCAGTACGCGGCAAAGAGGAGAGAAAGTTTAGAGGCATCTTCGCGCAGTTTCAACGAGAAACTGGAATCGCGCAGAATGCATTATCATATGGGTGGTGGCGGTGGAGGAGGTCCCGCTGGCAATTCCTCCACGTCTGGCAGTGCAGGTGTCCATATGCCTACTTATTTGTTTGGCGAGCAGTATTATGGCGGCCTAACTTCCGGCTCAAATAGGAAATCAATGGGTCCATCCTCGAAGGAGGAGATATATTTGAATAAATCCGGTTGGGTCCAAGTTAACACCAAAAGAGCCAACGATGAAAACCGCGGCTATCGTCGTGCCAGTTATAATCATCAAAACGGTGATTTGCGTAATACCATACGTGTGATACAAATCGATAATACCAGACGTTCGGATATGGCTCGGCAGGCTCTATTGCAGCATCAGCATTCCATGCTGGAACCGCCCAAATTTGTCAGCAGCAAAGTAGAAGAATTAATACAAAGAAATGAAGCCCGTTTGGGTAATGCCAAAAGCAGAGATTCTGCTCTAAGACCCGGCTATCGGATTGTAGATCCACAATTGGCTTCGATTTTAAATGAACGTCCTGGATTTTTGCCTGTCAAAAATCTCAATGATCATGATTCCCCGCCTCCTATAACCCCTATACTTTCACCGCCACCTGCCTTTCAAGACAGCAGTGCTAAAATAAAATCTTTTGATCGTCGTCGCACCATGTCGAGTCGTCCGTCACCACAACACCCGGTACTACAAACCCAAGCCCTTTTAAATAACGCCAATCTTCAAGCATCTAATGGAGCTAATAACAAAGGCATGGTCTTTTCCCGCTCCTTTGAATACGACAATCGTCGTCACACTCCTACAGATGCATACGTTGAGACATTTTCACGCAGCTTTGATGGTAATCTCACCGAGAGAGTTACTGCTCCCCTGGCCAGAGATCGTTCGCCTAATTTTAGTACTCTTACCGGCAATTCGCCCAATTATCTGTCGAAAAAGGATTCAGGCGGTGGCAGTAGCGGTAGTTTAAAGTCTCGTGACTCTTCGCCAAAATATCAATCTCCTGTTGCCTCTATCTCATCTGCACAATCTCCTCAAAACCAAAAGACTACTGCCTATCTTAATACTTCGGTTAAAGAAGCTCCTCCCTCGTATAGTGTGGCCGGTCATGCTGGTCAAAAATACTCACCACGTTCGGCTCATCATGATCGTTTTTTTGAACGCTCTAAAAGTCATAACGCATTGGGTCGTTCGCGTAAATCGCAGTTCAGTCGTTCGAGCAGTGGTTCAACGGGTGTCATGGCCAACAGTATGGGTGTGTCCAGATTTCGTAGTTTTGATACAACGGCCAGTCAACGTTTGAACTCGTGTGATAGTGGTGCCAGATCAGGTGAGAAAATATTTTTATTTTTTTATTTTGAAAAGATGTTAATAACAAAAGAAAAAATTGTAACTTAACATTTTATAAAAAAAATTATTGATTTTTACTGTTTAAACTCTGTAAAACCCGCACGTTAAAGTAAACACTCAATCGTTTACGAATGCGATAAGTAGCCGCGAGTTATGATTTGTTTTGAATTTCATTTAAAGTCGTTGAATAAGCCGTTAGCCAAATAAGCCTAAAGGTTAAACAGCCGAATAATTTTGTAGACCCTGGGCCAGGCTGGTTGGTTAAAATTGTAATGAAAAGGCTCATTACAATTTTAACCAAAAAAAAATTTTGAGAAATATAACACGAAATTGCTTTTATTTCATTGTTTTAAATTTCGAATTTGTGAACTTTCGTAAAAAAATACTTAAATAAAGTTTTTCTTCTAAGCTTTTTATGTAAATAAAAGCATTAAAGTTTTTATTCTTTTTTTTTTTGTTGTTGTATTATTTCGATTGTATTAAACTTTCTAATGTTAAACACACATAACAAAAAGTTTAAGTTAAAATGTATTCCATTCGGAAACACCTTCTTAATTAAGAAGAATACTCAATTATACAGTATGTACATACATACATACATATGTATGAGAGGCAAAAATTTATTGATATAAAGAAATACATTAGGGTTGTACTTAAATATGCAGAAGATATTTTATTAAGGTAATGAAAAGTTGCTTTAATAAAGCATTCGAGTAATTAAGATTTTCTACCTGAAATGTCAGAGATGTTAAACTCGTTGATACCCAATTTCAGTAAAATTTTTGATTTATTACTAAAATGTCGTACTTTCATATTTTTATAATTATTTTATGATCTCTTTATAAAATGTCAAAAAAACTTATTTATTTTCTTGGAAGATTTTTTGTTATATTCAAAAGTGTATTTTTATTTTTTTCAATAATTGCAAAAAAAAATTTTTTTATATAAATGAAAAAGAAACTTGAAAAAGTCACACTTGCACACAACTTGCAAAACCACACTTGTGAACAGATTCGCAGCTTGACGTTGCCAGACTATAAAAATTTGACAAATAATGGAAACAAAATAAGCAACAGCTTAATCAAATAAAAAATACTTTACGGTATTCGTCGTTTCAACGTAAAAATTGGACCAAAAAATATTTTCTAATATCTGGTTTGCAATATCTATATATATAAAAATTAAACGGTCCATGTATGTAACCGCATCACTTGAGAAAGGCTGGATCGATTTGCCTGAATTTTTTTTTTGTTTGATTCGTAATTTTCAGGGACGGTTTCTATAAAATAAAATAAGAGGGCCTCCCACACATTTTAAATACATTTTATGATATGTAAAGAGAACTGTTGAATCTATCGTCTCAAAATTTTGTACGATAATGTCTTATACCATTTACCGAGCCAAAAATTGTTAGGACCGGATCACAAACCAAACATATTTATGCCATGTTTTGTAAACTGTTATATCTATAGTCTTGAATTTTTGTACAAATAACTCTTATAGCACTTTCCTTTTTCGTGTCGAAAATTGTAAGAATGAGAGCAGTGGCCGTGGCACCCCCCATAATTTTATTGCATATCATAAAAACTGTTATATCAACAATAGTCTTAAAATGTTGTAGGATTAACTTTTGTACGATTGTACTATAATATAATTTTTCTTATTCAATACGTTTAATTTTAATGCTATTTTCCATATTCGGCCCAAAAATTGTCAAGATCGGAGCAGGGGGTGTGGCAGTGTCCATGCAAAGAAATATATTATTTAAGATATATGAGAAACTTTAGTAGCTGTAATCGTAAACTTAGCGTAACTCTCTTTGATATCTGTAGGCGTATATAAGCAAAAACTGACAAAAAAATATAAGGGGGCGTGGCACCTGCTTTACAACTCAAATAAATTTCTTTAAATATATTGAGATTTGTATCAAAACTTTGTACCACTACCTATAATATAACTTTCCTTAATTATGCAAAACCTGCCTTAAGCAGGTGGTGTGGCACAGCCCATCAAAAGAAAATACATAAATTGAGATATTTGGGAGTCAGAAGATTACTTTATTTAAAAATAATATAAAATTGCCTCCTATTCACTTCTCATTTTCCTATGTTACCTTGGCTACTAACTATTTTCGCAAAACACATTTCTATTTTTTTT
>NDXZ01010284.1:0-14293 GCA_003055125.1 Paykullia maculata
TTTTCGAAAGCATTTCCAAAAGTTTGATACCATATACAAGCCTGTGTGACCTATGGGAGCTACGTAAACTTGATTTCAACATACACACGGACAGATGGATAGACGGACAGACGGACAGATGGACATGGCTAAATCGACTTCCCTATCTATAAGGATCCCATATATATATACTTTATAGGGTCGCAAATGAATATTGAAGAAATTACAAACGGAATGACAAACGTATATATACCCTCACCACATGTGTGTGTGTTAACCCTTAAAGTTTCTTTTTTTATTTTGTTTAATACATTTTACTTTTCAGCTTTTTATACCCTTTACCACAGGTGGCAAGGGTATATAGAAGATTGTCATTCCGTTTGTAATTTCTTCAATATTCATTTGCGACCCCATAAAGTATATATATATTCTTAATCCTTATAGATAGGGAAGTCAATTTAGCCATGTTCGTCTGTCAGTCTGTTAAAATCAACTTTTCTCAGCCCGCCGATGTCGTACGGACCCGTTATTGATATCAACCAATCAGAATTTTCCCCGAGATTCTTGCTATTAAAAATCACCAAAATCCGACAAAACAATTTTTTTACACAAAAATGATTATGTATGTGGGTAAGACATGCCTTTTGGAAAATTTCAAGAGAACAAAATTTTCGAAAATTTTGGCCCAGTCAAACATCGCTCTTACTTGTTATTCTAGTTTTAGATTTGAATTAACATTTGGTAACAATTTTTAATAAATAACGTTATAAGTAAACATTTTGTTAACTCAAGGCTTTTATTTTAAGATGAGTACAAAAAGTTAAGCTGACTTTTGGATCACAAGTCTTGACGTTAAATTCTTTTTGTTGGTTGAATAACATTCTCACGTGTTTTTACTTTAAAGAGTTGGCATCTCTTTACTTGACGTAGAATACACACACACACAAACTATACTTAAGTAAATGTAAACAACCGGCTTGCCGGTATCTAAACAGTTTAAAATCCACTGCTTCTAATGTAAACAATTTCAAATTCGTTACGTTCCCATTGTGTGACTTTTTTGGTAAGATTTTATTTCAAATAATTAAAATTTAGATGTCAGTTTTGATTGTGTCACTTGAAATGTACATGATTAATTTGTTAAAACCAAAGCAGAGATTTTTGTTGTTTGTAAGTAGGCGAGTTAAAGGATTTTTTATGTTTTGTCTTATAAGTTTTTTATAAATTTTTTTCTGTTTTTAATGTAAAAAAAATTCTTAATGAATGAGTAAACAATTTTTAATGGGAAATTAAAATTATTCATCGCTATAATTTTAAATGTGTAAATGAGAAAGAAGGGGTTTGCTTGCAAACAATCTATAGATATTGTTTAACAATCACAGCAATAAAATCTTAATTTGGAAGCAGTAAATGTGACTAGTGCATCCCTACTGCTTCTTTTATTGCTTGACAATTGCCACTAGCTTACAAAAGTGATGCGGAAAATGAATGTATTCAGCAGTTTTTTCAAAAGATCATTAAGAAGCTATAATGCAGAGCCTCTACGCGAGGAATCTCATACAAAAATCATGTAATCTTTCATTAGAACTGGAAGCGCTGCACAACACGTGCTGCCTTACAAAGCTGCTTCCGAGGAAGCATCGTTTTTTGCTGGGAATACAAAAATAAATTAATACTTTTTTTTTTATTCCTATGTTTTGATAAGTTTTAAGGATTGTTATTTGTTATTATATTGGGTTACAACGTTCAAATAGACAGACAAAGACACAGACGGGTTGGTGATCATGGACTGTTGAACTTAGAAATTAATATGAAGCCGATGGGTACACTTTAAGGTGGGCAATTACTATTCTTTTTTAAACCATATAATTTACGAACTACTCTATTGTGCTGTAGGGTATAAAAAACACAAACTGCAGTTGAATTTTTTTAACCAACTCAACTAATCATGAATATGTAGGAGCAAAAGAAAAGAAATCAAAATCAATAATCAATTCGTTAAATTTTAAATAGTGTTTTTATTCTTTTGTTTTTTTTTCTATATTTTGCTATAAAATCAAAAAAGCACACGGAAAACAAACACCTTTTTATTATTTTGTAATTGAAACTCATGTGGAGAGAAAGAAATATAAAATTTATGGAATATTTTCTAACAGAAGAAAATCTAACAAAAATCTTAATAAAAACAAAACAGAATTTTTTTCGGAAAAAATCCATTGTGTTAAAAACTGCATATTTGAAAATGTTGTTATTGTAGCTATAGCTTTAGCTGTTGTTGTTGTTGTTGCGTGTAGTAGGTATGTAGATTTTTGATTTTAGATATCTACCTAGAACAAAATGCATTTTCTAATGTTAGTTTGTTCTACTTTTTGTTGCTATTTCTAAAATTTGTTCAAATTGTTCCTGTTCGTTCATTCATGTTGTGCTTTTGTTATTTGCTACATTTTGTTTAAAATGTACAACATCAGCACAGATGCAGATGTTGGGGCTGCTGTTGCCGCTAACAGCACTCAATGCTGCTTTGAATATGTATATATATATGTGTGTGTGTGTGTGTGTGGCACAAAATTAATGAAACACGAATAATTTCTATAGTTTCCTCTTTATCTAGTTTTCTTTTATAGGAATTAATTTTGAAATGCTTAAATATTATATTGAAAGCAACTTTAGTGTTAAATTTGAAAATATAAAAAATAAAGTAATATTTTAACAGCAATAGAAAGGTTTAAATATACATTTTTTAAGATTTTTAAATAAAGTTTTGGGTTTTATTTTATATGTACAAGTACTGCATTAATCTAATATATACTAATGTAATACTGAATTATATTCGGCAATGCCTTTAACGCTCTTTTAAGTTTCTATTTTAGATTTAAAATTTTAATGCTTTTGAATATGCAACTTGTATTTTTCCGACTTTCATATATTTTACTTTTTTTATTACGATTTTTTTTGCATTTTTCAACTGACCTCCTGGGCATTTGGCATCAATTTTAACTGTCATAGATCAATATCATTTATTTGCCCAGTCTATAGTCTATACAATTTAGCAAAATCACGATCTGCTTTTACTAAGGATTTTCTTGAAATTGATATTCATTTGATTAAGAAATATCAATAGACCAACCACAACAATTATTATCATTTGCATAAAAAGCTAAAAAAAACAAAAAACTCTCATCATGATTTTCATTGAAGTGAAACTAACTCTAAACAACTTTAAATGGCCTAAAAAAGCCATATGCCAGATTAAGTTTTAAATTGAATGTAAAATATTGTAGTAAATGGCTTATTAAGTTGATTTTTTTTAAAATTTTTAAATACATTTTTCTTAAAAGCTTTTTTAAATCAATTGAAATGTTTTTATTTAAAGCCTTATTTTTTAATTATTAAGCAAATGGCGCTTAGAAATTTATTTTTTAATTTATCTTTTTAGTTTAATTATTGTCATAAATGTGTAAAGTGTAACCTACTTTTATTTACATAAGGCCTGCCACAAACTAAAGCCGTTCATGCAACAAAATATCTTTGCATCTTTTAATGTTTCTTGTTGGTTTTTTTTATATTTGTTTGTTTGCCTTTAAATGGTGTTAATAAAGTGCACGTTTTTGCAATTAAAATTTATTTAAAAATAAACAACTGCCATTTAACGAAACAACAAACGGGCAGACTTAATGACAGACAGACAGTCGGCTATTAAAACTTGGTGCAAAAAAAAAAAAAAAAAAGTGTCACAGCAAATTGAAATGGGAAATAGCAACCGACATAGAACCTTAAAAAAATTCATTTAGTTGGAGATTAAATAAAAAAAATCTATTTTTAAACTTAACAAGTAAGAGCGCTATATTTGGCTGTGCCAAATCTTATATACCCTTCACTACGTGTATTTGTAAAAAAAAAAATTTTTTTTTTGCCGATATCTGAAAAAAAAATTTTTTTTTTCTTATGTCTCGAAAACTTTTTTTTTATTTCTTAAAAGGCACGTCAAATTTCTGATTGTTTGATACCAATAACGCGTCCGTACAACATCAGGGGGCCGAGAAAACTTGATTTCAACAGATGGTAGTCGTTTTTTTGGCTTATATCTCGGTCAGTTATTAAGCGATTTTACTGGATTTCAATAGCAAACATCTCAGGAGAATTTCTGATTGTTTGATACCAATGACGCGTCCGTACGACATCGGGGGGCAAAGAAAACTTGATTTCAACAGACGGAAGGACAGACAGACATATAGACAGACAGACAGACGGACATGGCTAAATCCACTTCCCTATCTATAAGGATTCAGAATATATATACTTTATGGGGTCGCAAATGAATATTGTAGAAATTACAAACGGAATGACAAACTTATATATACCCTTATCACCTTAGGTGAAGGGTATAAAAAGCAAACATTTTGAATAGAATATTTAATATAGAAAATTTTGTTTTCTATATTAAAATTTTAATTAAAAAAAAATTGTTTTTTCTTATAATTTATTACATAATATTTTCACCACGTTATTACTACTTAAGATTTCATTGATTTATGCTTCCTCTTTATTCAAAAATAAAATAAAGAAAAATATATTTAAAAAACCAAAAAACCCATAATTATTGTGTTTTTATGCCATTTAAGCTAATTTACGACACACATATTTCGCACCTCTTTAAAACTCAAAACTGTTACAAAACATACATAAATGTCATTGTAAAAAAGTTGAAAATTTATTTCACAGCTTTTAATTTTACACAAACAAAATTAATTTTATTACACTAAAAAAGAGTTCAGAAATTAAAAAAAATTACAACATTTTTTTTTTTACTTATTTAGCATCAAATATTTTCTCTTTATAATTTAATTTATTATGTCAAATTTTTTTTAATGATATTTATTTTGTTTTTATCTAATAAAAGAAAAATAAATTTTCTTAAAAGCTTCTGTGTTTCAAAAACAACAATAAAAACTAATGGAAAATATAAAACAACTCAATTATGTTTGTCTTTTAACCAAACAATGTTGCAACAACTAAATTTATAGCATAAGACAAAAAAAAAGAGGAATTTTCATTTGGGCAACTCACAGATTGAACAATGTTTATTTGTCATAAAGTATTTGATCGGTTCTTCGTAGTTTAATACAACAAAAGCTTAAGATCGGTTTCAAAATAATTTTGTTTAATTTAATTTTTAATGAAGCATAGGCCTTTGTGGCGATATAAGTTAAGAATTTTAAATGGCAATAAAAAATATACATTACAGTTATAGTTGAGTTTATGTTCAGTTTCAAAGTAGTTTGATATTTATTCTAAATCAATTATTTCAGGTTTAGCTCTAGTTGGGCCTTGTTAAGTTCTTGTCACCTCTAGTTAAGTTTCAGACTAATTTGTGCTTAGTAGTGCGGTTAATCATCTGGTTTTAATTATAATTGAATGGTTAAAAAATTTTACAGCTTAATTTTCGATTCTATATTAAGTAACAGTTTGTTACAGTTGTTTTTATAAACTAAACAACAATTATATTTTTGTTTGTCATTTTATCGACAAAAGTTTGTTTTAATAGTGGCAGATTTAATTGTTATAAAGATAGAGATGCCACATTATTCTAATTTTATAATAAAAATGTTTATGATAATATGTCAATCACCTTTTAGTTACTGCAAACAATATATAGTGTTGGGCTTAGCTCTAGTTAACTCTTAGTTAAGTCAGTTTTGCCAGAATAATGACTATAAATTTTTGGATGATTCTTTTTAAAATATGACTTTTAATTTAAGATATTCTTACACAAATGATATCGAAAGTTTTTATTAAAATATTTTTTTATTTAAATTTTTTAAGATCAAAAAGACATCTCTTTTAATGTTTACGGTATGCATAGATACAACACAGGTTAAATATAACAGACATCTTATTTTAATTAAATTAAATTACAAACTGGGAACTTGGTGGACATTTTCCTTTAATTAAGAATTTTTTAAAAATAGTCTGCAAGTAGAAAATATCTTAATCATTTTTGTCAAAGGAATCTGCTGAACATTTTCTATAATCAGGGCATTTGCCAAAAATTTCTAATAATATAGAAAATATGCTAAAGAATCTATCATTTCTATTATTTATTTATCATCTTAGAAACTTTTATGACCCCTAGTAAATTTGCAAAATATTCTTTCCGTATAATATATATATTTAGTTTGCAATCGTTAGCATATTTTATACATATTAACACATGCATACAAACAAAGTAAATTGGCTTTGTTTTGTAATTTAAGAAACAAAAATTGTTTGTTTAATAAAATTTACATTTTTCTTTCTTACCTACTGCACTGCACTGCTCTAGTCTTTGTCTCCACCGGAGGGCCATACAACATGTGGCAAGTAAGAAAAATATTATTTATTGCAGCTCGTATACAATGGGTTGTAAGAAGTATTTAGCACAAATTGTTTAACATATTGTTTTACGAGAATTTTATTATTCCATAAGAAAATCTTTTTAAGTCTAATAGATTTTCTTTCCTCATCTTGTTCTCTTTAAAAATCATTTAGTCATGCATAAATATTATTGCAAAAAAAAAAAATTATATTTATTTAAATAAATTTGATTACAGGGGAGGAAGAGATTAAAAAAAATACAAGTAATTTTACTTGTTGTGTGTAAATTGAAAGAAATTAGAAAAATAATTGTACAACAATAACCTAAATGAACAAATAATTACTTAAAGAACTACATAAATAAGAAGCAAAATAAAGTAGACAAATATTTTTATGAAATTCATTTTCTTTAGTTATAATTGAACAAAAAATGCAGATTGTTAAACAAGTTAATGTTACGATTAAAAGTGTTTAAGTTTAATATTTACACAATTTTTGTTTATTTTTGGAAAAATATTCATTAAAGTAGAAAATTTGCAATATTTAGCAAAAATTACAAGTTTGTAAGCAATTAGATAAAATGTTTGCTTAAAAACCTTTTAAACAACTCCACAAATTATGCTAGAGTTTATTAAGTTAATGTTTAGTTAAGGAAAATATTAATTAAAATTCAATTAATTTATAAATGAATGAATTTATAAACATTTCACATAAAAAGGTAAAATTTTAAAAAATTTTCTAATTTATTTAATTTAATTCCATTTTAATTTAGAAATATTTATTTCGTTTGTATTGCACTAAAAGTAAAATTTATTGCTTTATTTATTTCTACTTTAATTCACTTTTCTATCTCCCACCCCCCATCTAATAAATGTTTAAAAGCCACTAACATTTCAATGAGTTTTTCGATTTTCCAACAAACATAATAAACAAACAAATCCAAAAATCTATACAATCCCTATTCGTATCTTAATGAAAATATTTGTATTTCCCCGATATAAATATATTGTTTTTTTTCCTATTCGCTTTTCTCTGTTTGTTATTTTCTATTGTTTCTATTTGATAAAAACATTAGGGTGTTTCATATTGTTAGCCAAAAATTTAAGTATGAAACTTTTTAGGACACTTCGCTAACCCTCTTAATCACAATAAAAAAAAGAAAATTGGAATCGATGTGTAAGACCATCTAAAGCTGCTGAGGGTGCTGACTCATGCGTGCAAAGAGGGTAATGAATGTGTCTATTAACTTTACTCGATTGGTTGTGCGGTGAGACTTTTATTTACATATGTCTGGCAGAATTTATCTGTATTCATGGAGACTGAGTTTGCTGTTTATTGGGGTGGTGGTACTGAAGAACAACACCAAATCTGTTCTGTCCCTGTCTTTGTCTCTGGGCAGACTAAGGGATTCGTTCCACTTGAAAGAAAGGATCAAAGGATTCTAACTAGTTTCTTAACTGGACATTGCAATCTCCGATAGAAATTACATAAAAATAGCAAAGAGGACACTGCTAGTTGTATGCTTGGTAACCTGAAGGATGACCCCTTGGAACATGTGCTATGCGAATGCGATACAATACGAGGTTTGACATAAATTTGAATATTACAATTGATATCAGATAATAAATATATCGAAGACTTTAAGGAGAAAGAATGCTTTAAAAATGACATTTGATATTAAGTCACAGGCCTTAAAACAGGGTTCAAATGTTAAAATTATTTAATTTGATCCTGTGATCCTTACCCAATTCGATAACCTTTTTATCAAAGCAAGTTCTATTGCAGCTTCCTTTCGCATTTTGAAAAATTGCTTTAAAATCCTTTAAATATCTTAAAAATTATTTAATTTCATATAAGTGGTAATGGTATTGCGCAAAGTTATCAGCTTAGAAAATCAAATAAATTTATTTTTGTTTTGCTGCATTTTACTCCTTGCGTAACGATGCTTGAGGCCCAAGTAATTTCATCTTAAAATCATATCTTTGAAAAACTGAAATCCCCTAATACATACATATGCAATACGTTTAGAGATTTTGGAATTTATTTTGCAAAAGAAGGATAAAAAGTAGAAATTGTCATTTTCGAAATTTAACTTGTCATTCACAGTGACACACTCGCACTCATACACACAGTATGAGACATAATAACGTAACAATACATTCTACTAATACATTTTGTATAACATTTTAAACATTGTCAAAAAAAAAATTGTTTGTAAGAAAACAAAGCAGCAAAAACAAAATAGAATACAAAAAAGAGCTGGAAATATAAAAGAGTCAACATGTTTTAGCTAAAGCTTTAATTACAAATGAAAATCCCCGGAAATATATGTGAATGTGCGAATGAATAAGTTTTTGTACGCTACATATGTATGTATGTGTTTACAGGAATATGTCACGGTGACAATAAAGAAATCCTTTTGGAAAATGCTAACAAAAAACCTGGCAATACGTACTTAAATATGTATGTACATATACAATTATGTACGTGTGTATGTGAGTAAAAGGATATAGACAATATAGAATATAAAAAAATAACGATACCAAGTCCTTGCTTATACCGACATACCAAGATACATACATATGTACATACATACATGCATTCATACATTGAACCGTGTTTGTATACATGTGTATGTATGTGTTAAACAAAATTGTAATGTTTTGAGTTCAGTTGTTTTTATTTAACCTTTCAGTGTCTCTTTTTTATATACATATGTTTGTACAAAGGTTGATGTTCATGTATATATTTGTGCATTATTGTTATTGTGTTGTTGCACTTGCTAGTGTAATCGTAGTTAGTAGTTTCGTATGGAGAGTCTTTCAAATGTGAAAATGTGTTATAGTTTTTTTTTTTCGTTTGATATAATTTTGATATTGCACTGGTGGCATAAATAAACCATCCAAAACTTTTTTCTAGTTTAATTCTAGTTCAGGTTCAATTGAGTTTTAGTGCTACTTTAGTTCTCATTCTTGGCCTTAGAAGACTGTTATAAAACCAATTCTTTACTACAGAACTTAGATTGGATAAGATGCCTTGAGTTTGGCAACAAATCGCTGCATGCAGTTCCAGAAAACACTGTGCAATATGGCAAATCTTAACACAGTTATGTGCTTTAAGGCCAGCTCGAACAAAGAATCTTTCTGTGAATAAATAGAATGACAGAACATGGGAACACGCCAGCATTATTAAGATTATAAATACAACTGCTACTCTCATAAACTGTGAGCTCCAAAGGTGTAATTTTGCAAAAGAGTACAAAAGTCTTAATTTTCATGGACTAGGAAGGCATTTAAATGTGTAGACGAACAGGGAGGGCTAAAGTTGTAGGAGTAGGCGTGGAGTAGGATACGTGTATTATACAGATTGCCAGACGAATAAAGTATACTGCAGTTATTTATTTTTAAAACGTCTCTCTCAATTTTTTTTTATTTTTGAAGCACTCAAAACAAAATACACAGCAATGCAATGATAGTAAAATATCAGGTATCATTAGGCAACTGACTTAACAAAACATAAAATTTCAGTTTCAATCTAGTTGTCATAAATTTTCTATTTATAAGAAAATTGTTCTTCAAAATTGTTTGCTGGGTTATACCCTTTTGCCTAAAGCCCTTTTGCTCTATTAGTTACGTGTTTCATACAGGTTTTTAACTATGACACGTGTAAGTTGCATAAGTTTTTGTTGTTTTGTATGTTTCGATATAAATAAATGTTGTTTTTTGTTGTAAATTGTATCTACATATTATGTGTATGTAGAATATAGAATGATTATTATTTGGTTATAAACTTTTTCAAACGAGGGCGTGTATTTTCCATATTGCCAAACGTTTGTGGCAGCAACAACTACAACAACTTACAATCAACAGTTTGTTTATGAAATGTATATTTAATTGAAAATGTTACAGAAATATACATATAAATGTACTTTTGAATGTTCTCCTACACATACAAACTCAAACACAAAGTTCATAGATATAAATACAGAAATAACTTGAACATTGTTAAATGGTTTGGGGTGAAGTTAAAAACAAAATGACAGGTTATTATTTTAAAGTTTTGCCAATATTATGTATTAAACATATTTCGACAAATAAATATTTTGGAAACAGAGATAAGTATTTAGTTCACAAATATATTTTCATTACAATAAATAATTTAATATCAATTATAAACACTAAATTGTAATTAAGCTTAGCTGAATTCTATTTCGCTTAAACTGTTTTATACAATTTAATGAAAAAAAAAATATATGAAATAAATTAAAATTTAATTCAGCTAAGCTTAGTTGTATTTAAAATGGGGGAATATGATTAATGAAAAAAATTAGTGTGTAATATTGTGAGAACTTAGTTAATTTAAATTGAAATAAAAACTTAACAAACAGCTTAACGTTTTACACATTTGCAATTTATGCTGCGTAAAACTTAAATTTAGCTTAGCTGAATTGCATAACAAGTTTAAACACTGTACACACAATCATTTAGTTTAACTAAAGTTCAGCCCAGCTGAGTTGATTGTTAGGCACTTATGTAAACGTTAAGTAGCTTAAAATTTATAAAACTTAATCTGTTTTATGTAATTATTAGTTTTGCCATTGCTGAATCAAATTTTATCATCAGTATTTGTTAAAAAAAAATGTCTTTGAAGAATTTCAAAAGAATAAACTTAAGATGAATTTATTAAGTTTGCTGTGATTAAATCAACGACAAATTATGATCTACTAACCCAATTTTATAACTGTATTAAAGAAATTTTCTAGTAACTGCAAAAATTTCTTAATAAACTATTGTTTTGTAGCCCATTTGTTGCGCTGACTTTTAAACACTTTCCTGTCAAACCAAAATTCCTTTGATCATGCCTCCTTTTTTAAGCCGCTTAAGTGATTTGTTTGTTTAATAGGGCATTATATTTACATACAGACAAATATAGTTTTTAAATCGCAAAATGTCAATTTGATTATTATGACTTTGTCATGCCATTTCATTTCTATTCAAATCTCTTTCGACTGTAGACTGAAGTTGTAAAAAAATATTTTGGCGACTGTTATAAATTTCCACAAAATTAACCGCACATTTTTTTTTTTAATAAATGTATTTTCCCGTACTTTCGTTTGAGAATTGTGTTTTATTGTTTGTCGTTTTTCACATCGTATGCGATTGCTTGTGACTTCTACAGCAAATTAAGTCGTTTAACTACTTATAAAACTGCTATGAACTCCGCTGCACTTTCGCTGTAGTCGCTTTTTATTTACGCTGCTTAAAACTTACTTGTGTTCGTTACAATAAAAAATAATTCTCCAAACAATTGTTAATCGTTAGTCATTTGTTATAAAAGTCAACGAAAAAGTTAAACCCCAATAACAAGCGTAACAAAGAGTCAATGAGCGAGTAAGGGAAAGATTCACAGAAACGTAAAACTTTTAGCAGAAATGCAAAAGCAAATTGTCAAAGTGTGCAGCTAAAAACTCCGCTGCAATAAAGGCCTCAATCAATTTAACTAATCCCAAGCAATTGTTACTAAACTCTACTACGTGCTTTTAGTTGCTTTCTTTTCCCTCTGTGTCTTAAAGGCATAGTTTCCTAATAATAAAAAAAAAAAACAAATTAAACATTGTTTTTAAGTGGACCTAAAGGAACATTTTATTTAAACAGCGCGTTTGTTTAACATATACCCAAACTCTCTTTTCACCTCTCAACCTTTAGGATCTTCTTCCCCATTTCGGAATCACTGCCTTATAAGTATGCATAAATTATGCACTGTTTGGTAATTATTCTTAAATGCACTCACTTATGCATTCAACGGAAACGGAAATAGTTTGGTTAGAGTTTTCTGGGTGGCATTATTTGAATGAACAATATTCCTGCTTTTGGGGGCTTTATTTGGCTGCCACCAGTTTGTATTTATAATTTTTGTTGGTTTCCAATAAAATGCAAAAGGTTTCAAACATAAATCTCAGTAGAGGAAATATATTATGATGTTTTTTGTTTATTTTTTCCTTTTGCCATCACACATATGTAGTTGGTATCAAGTGTGTTGGATAAATAAGGAAAATTTTGTTTTCCATTTACTGGTTAGCAATGGGTAAGCAATAAAATAACAGGTGGCATTGACGGCTGTTTAAATCGTTAATGTAAAATTGGGGAAAAGAAGAAAATAAATATTTATATTAAATATTGAAGGCTTTATTAGTAGAAATTTAAAAAAAAGTATTCGATACAAAATCATAAATAAGATATTGAACAATTTTTAAAGCTTTAAGTATTTTATTAAAATGTAATAAATTGACTTAAATTTAAATTAAAAAAATCCAATTCAACCAGTTGAATTAAAAAAAAAAACTTAATTTGATTAGAAACCAATTTTAAATATTTGGTAAAAATTTGAAATTAGATAAGATGGTTTATTGAAAGTTGATTTATAAGGAAATTTTTCATAGAATTGTTTAAGAATTAGCTAAAATATTTAATTTTTAAAATATATTGAGGCTAAATTAAAAGACAATTTTTTCACAGACAAAAAATATTAGTGTTTAAAAATAGTAGAAAATGTTCTTCTCAGTTGAATTAAACTTTAAAACTTATCTTAAATATAATTAAAAAAAAACAGTTCATCGAAATAGTTTATTTAAAAGTCATAAAATAACTTCACGGAATAACTATTTCCAATATGTTTTTACAATTGTTTTTAATTAGCCTGTTAACACACATTTTACACAAATTCAGCATAGCTGAATGACTTTTATGCAACTTTTTTTTTATTAGATAAATTTAACTTAACTTTAATCCTGCTGACATATTTTATTTTCTTTTTAATTTAATTTCCAATCGATAAGAGTTGTTTTTTATCTATGACTAGCAGAGCGCCCCGGCTTTGCACGGAAGCTATTTACCAATAAAAAAAATTAGAAATGCGTTTTGGGAAAATATTTTTTTTTTTTGCATTTAAAATTTATTTTTCCAAATTCTCTTAACTAATAAATTGTTTCTTAAACTACTACTATCATTATTTTAATTTCTTAACGTACTTTTAATACTTATCTTAGATCTATTAACATTCTTTAGCTTAAATTACTTAATAGTAAACAATCAAAAAAGGATTTATATTTAAAAACATTCTATGAATTTTCCAAAAAAAGGAGTAAAAAGGAATACGCTCTTATTTATGACTCACAAACTAACTTAAAAAGAAGACTAAGACTTAAGACTAAATAATACTTAAAACTAATAAGAGAATACACTATCATGAAAAACTCACTGATCGGTATTATATACCAAGCCCGTGAGATTAAGGGTATTAACTCTCCTATGGTAAAATATGAGGCCTGCATCCCCATACAAAAGACCACGAAATCAATAGCGCTATAGATTTTCTTACATGAATGGTTACGAAAGGTGCCATCTGAACATATTCTGGGGCAGACAGACTAGGCAACAGACTTCCCATATCCTGAGTCTCTCCATTTGGTGGGAGGATATCCCAAACCAGACTGGAAAACCATAAGCTTTCAGAGGTCTTATGATCTGCCGATAAACTAAGAGTTTCACCCTAACGCCAAGACCCATTCTCCGACGAAGTAACCTAAGGTACATAGTGTTAACCTTCTTAACGCGTTCCAGTACAAAATCGATATGCCTATAGAATTCAAAGTTCTCATGAAATATGACTCCCAGATATCTCATTCTATCTGAAGTTCTCAGATGCATGCCGCTAATGCTCAAGTGTGGGACAAACTTTCTTGCATTAGGGTATAGCCTACCACGTTGACCCTTCACCATTACAATATCTGACTTGGCTACGTTCAATCTAAGGCCCCACTTAACGAAATACTCACTCAGGGTATTCAAGTAGGTGTTCATTCGGCTGTTCAAGGACTTAGCCCCTGTCCCTTTCATAGCAATGAGTATATTATCGGTATACATTAGCAAAAGATCTCCGTTAGGGGGCTGCGGAATATCGG
>NDXZ01010289.1:0-14923 GCA_003055125.1 Paykullia maculata
ATTTTCTCGAAAGCATTTCCAAAAGTTTGATACCCCATACAATCCTGGGTGACCTATGGGAGCTACGTAAACTTGATTTCAACATACACACGGACAGGCGGACATGGCTAAATCGTCTTCCATATCTATAAGGATCCAGAATAAGTATATGTACTTTATAGGGTCGCAAATGAATATTGAAGAAATTACATATGGAATGACAAACCTATATATACCTTTACCACATGTGTGAAGGTTATAAAAAACAACATGTATTTTGTTTTTGTATAAAAAATTCGAATTGTCAAAAAGCAGGGACGGAATGTTTTAATTGCTCCTTTTTCAAATATAATTTAAAATAGTAACTTTTTCGATTTCGAGGTAATAAATATTGCAGTCTTTTACTAAAGTTGTCCTTATTTTATACATTTGTACTGATTTCAGAAATAAATGTTGCTCTTTACTAAACATATGCAATTTTAAAATCCAGCATATATAAGATGACAACAAGACTATCAACGTAATCTATTGACGTCCAAAAATATTCCTATATATACTTACATTTATGCATATAATTGTATAAATTTTACAATAAATAATTTCGGTAAGCTTTTATATCAGTGATTTCCTTATGAATCATTAAAAATCCTATTACCCATATACTTTAAATTTGTTTTAAAGGTAATATTTTTTTTAAATCAAACATTAACAGACGATCAGTTAATACCTAATTTTGATTCTGATTAAGGCCGCTTTTATGAAACGTTAGTTTTTTTATCAATACCTATAATAAGAAAAAATGTTACAAAATTTCCAAAAAATAACTTTATAATTTATGTACATAAATTATATATTTTTTTAAATTTATTGCTAATAATTTTAAAAATAGTTATTTAAAGGAATAAAAAAATCGACTTATTTTATAAATTTACTTTAAATTTTTATATAAATATTAAAACAAACAAAAAATATGATCAATTAAACACATCCACCATCTGGCTTGTATATATTTTTTCTTAATGTTAAAATACCATGATTTATGTAAAGAAAAGCAATTTTAAATCTCTAAAAACTTATTAGAGTTTATTTATGAGTTGTTATTTTTAAGGCAAACATTTATTTGTTATTTATAAACAACCACTTTTTTACAACATTTTTAGTTTGTAATTAATAAACAAATATTATGACAAATGCGCTTTTTCAGCAGGTCTACCTGGTTTATTGTACCATGAACTTTAGTATCTGAAATTTGCAAGAGAAGAGAGAAAATTATATCTTTCAAATAGCGATTGCCATTAGAAATTAAAAAAATAATCAGCTAATTAGGTCAGACTGCTTGTTAAAATTTATCGCTATCTATACATAATAAAAGTCACCTTCTAATAAAAAATGTACCTGCTGCACATTGAGCAATATCCGTGTGATCTGCAAAATCAGCAGAAACAAAAAAATTATTTATTTATTATTGTTTCTTTTTATAACTTTCACCCCATTGGGGGTGGATGGTAAAGCAGTACTTTATTGTTTTAATTTTAATATGCATAAAAAGAAAATTTACGCGTGCAAGATATTATTAATCTTGATGATGATGTAAATGAGTTAGATAGCTTATTGCGAATAAAAAAGGAATACTTATATTGCAAGTCAAATGATAAAGACAAATTGACAAAGAAAACAAAAAGTATAATAAAATACTACCTTTTTAGGTATAATTCGTTATCTAAAAATATATATCAAACATTAAAGCAATCTAACATAAGTTTTTAAAACATTTTAGATATCAAAGGCTTGGAGTGCATTAAAAAAGTAGCTGGCTGCCTTAACTTTGTATTGTATTGTGCAATTCTTTGCATTATAAAAGAAAATTTAAGAATCTAAGATTTTAAAATAATCTGCCGATGAAGTAAAACTACCTTGTATTCAATATGTTTAATCAAAACTATACAAATTACAGTTGTAAATATATTGATTATTTGGGTACTTAGTACGGACCATTTTATTTACTACTATTTTTATGTTATGCAATAATATTCGGAAAAACTTTTAATTAGCTTTTACAAACATTAAAATTTATAGAAAAACTTTCTATTTACAAAAAATGTATTTAAACAATTTTTTTTTCATAATAAATTTTATTTACAATCTATCCATGTAAGGATAATAAGCAAACTGGATATAGTAATATTATCATTGGTTGTTGGAACAAAAGCCCTATCAAAAGTGGCATTAAAATATCTTACAATCCCTGCTACTTCGTTACCGTGCTTTTTAGAAGCCGGTGAAATTTTAAATGATAGGCGAAGTTGCCTTAAAACAAATAAGGTGGATATGCTCGTATTCTTACAAAAAATCATTTACTTTTCGAATATGAATTTTTAATTTTTAAACATATTTTAATATGAATGATATTTTTGTTTATTTAATCTTAAATAAAATCAACTTTTAGTTGGGTCTTACGTTTTTATTTTTCTGTTTAAACTTTCGTTTTAAATCGATAGTACTATCGATATTATCGATGTTTGATTATAAACTATCGAAAAACATCGATTGTAACTGTCATGTTGTCATGTTTTCTTTAATAACATTCATCTTTACATACATACATACATACATTAATTATTATTTTAGCCAATTTAAAAAATTTCTTCAACTACTTTTAATTCATTTTTTATTATTTTTATTGTTTTACTTATTTTAAAGTTTATAAGTCTTATTTAATTGTTTTTTTTTTTTAAATTGGATTTATCAAATTTGTAATTTTTATAGTAATACTTTTCTGTAAACGAGAATTAAAGGGAAGAAAAAATTACAAACATAAAAAAACTCTACTTAAAAATAATTTGAAATAAAACTTTATTTGTAGAATATTAAAAAAAAAATTCCTTTAAGAAACTTTTTTTTACAGAATTTTTTTTAAACTTTTCTTTTAGTTAATAAACTCCACTATGAACAATAAAAACTACAAGTTAAGTGTTATTTTTCTCTATTATTTTTTATTAACATTTTATTGAATAGCATTATTGAATTATGGCTTCACTTCCATATCGGTTGTTAATACGTTCTTTGTGGTTGAAATATATTTCGACGCGTTCGCCGTAAACCCAATATGGTCAGAATGAATTTTATTTTCCGTCGTATACATTTTAATTTCCATTTAAGACATTTTCTCGAACACATTCTAAGACAGTGTTTTCGTCTTGGTCTTTTTGTTAAAACTGCCATTAGTTGAACTAATCGTAAAAATTACTAAAACATTTTCCAAACATGACATTTAATATTTTCTTTTTTAATATTCCATTTTAATTTATTAGAATTTAGAGCATGTAATAACTAATGTTTAAGCATGTACATTTAAAATACACAGAGTTCAAAGTGCTTTCTTTTGGGTTGCATGTAAAAGGTGTTCTAATTTAGAGAAATATTTAAAAATTATTGACTTTTATTGAATGGAAATTGCATTTGCTGTATTTATTAATTTATTTTTTTTTTGAAAATGTATCGGCATTTTGTTAAGCATTATTGGTAATCACTGAAGTTTTAGAATAGTTTTGGAATTACAAAATTATATGTACATACACGCAAAGAAAAAACATGGTTAAGTATGGTTACGGTAATGTGATCACAGACAATTTTTAAATTCTATGATTACTGCAATCATTATATGATAATATGGTTGTAGTAATATTTTACGTCAATACCATGATCATATATATGGTTGCGAGAATCATTATCGTATAGACTCTTGCCACCTGTGGTAAATGGTGTTAAAAGTAATGAGATAATTTCTTGATATTCCCTTTTTACACCAACCTTTTTTTTTTTGAGAGCGTTTGGGTATGTATTATATAATAAGTTTTAAATTTTGTTTTCCATAAAACTTAAAGAAGTATTATTTTGTCCCCTATATAGTTTCATACTTCAAGAACCATTAAACCAATAAATTCGTAAGATTTCTTATCTCAACCTGAATAAATAGTCCCTTATTTTATATAGGGACTATTCAGCTATAGACTAGCTGAAAAAGTACTTTTTTGCCCCTATATGATTTTTTGCGTTTCTAGACTCATAAAATAACAGTTCCCAAAATATGCCACAAAATGTCCGACCCTTACATTTTTTGGCGTGAATAACGAAAATAATATAGAAGTTAATCGTACAAAACTTAAAAACCATAGCTATAACAGTTCTCAAGATATGCCACAAAATGTATTTGAGTTGTATGGCCGGTGCCACAACCCATGATCCGATCCTTTTAATTTTTGGTTTGAAAAAGTAAAGTGGCATAAAAGTTAATCGTACAAAATTTAGAGGCTATTGAGGTAACAGTTCTTAAGATGTGCCATAAAATGTATTTGAGTTGTATGGGCGGTACCACACCCCCTGATTCGATTCGTTTCTAACTCAATTTTTTTTTTCAATTAAATATTAGACTAAATGTTTAATTTAATAAATATAAGAAAAAAAATGTATTCCGACCATTAATACAAACATTATTACCAAATCCTACCCTACCTCAGGTCTCTTAAGTTATACAAGAAATTAACATTTTTTTAGGTGATCATATCATTAATTTGGTGTTAATATAGATAGTCCGATCAAATGCCATATTTTTATTCATTTAATTCTCATCAATTTCAGTAAAAAAAATTTTTGTTTGATTTATTTCGGTGACGTGCGTCACGATTTGAATTCTGGCGAAAATTGCATTAAAAATCTTTGCAATTGTTATTGGATTATCGAGGTTAGGAAAATTACAGAGTTAAAAAAACATTAAGGTATACAAAAATACATTCATTTATTTCTACTGGAAGCTTTGTTTGGCAACTTTTTTAAAAAAAGTGTGTTGTGACGAAGCCAATGAAGTTTGTATGACGAAGTAATAAAAACATGCATCTTCATATTTTTTAAAATCTCAAAAACTAGTAGAGACACCATTCGAAAAATATCAGGGTACTTAGACCATATAAATAGCTTTTTGTATAAAAGTTATTAAAAAATTTTAAGATTTATTTTTTTTGTTCAAAAAATAATTAAAAAAAATTTTTTTTTTAAATTTTTGTAAAAAAAAAACATTAAAAAAACTCGTAGTCGTCTTTTTTGGGTTATATCTCGGTCAGTTATTAGACAATTTTGCTGGTTTTCAATAGCAAGCAGCTTGAGAGAATTTCTGATAATTTGATATCAGTACCGGGTTTGTACGACATTAGGGGGCTGAGAAAAGTGCAACAGACAGACAGACATGGCTAAATCGACTTCCCTATCCAGAATATATATACTTTATGGGGTCGCAAATGAATATTGTAGAAATTACAAACGGAACGACAAACTTATTTATACCCTTGTCACCTGTGGTGAAGGGTATTATGACTGTAAATCCGCCCATAATGTATGACAATTTTTAAACACATATGCACATATGTGAACTTTTGCGAAAAATAAAAATTATTATAAAATTTTTAAATCAAAAATTTCAACAAATAATATAAATGACAATTATATTTATAATATTTGTTAAAATAAACATAATTGCACTTTAAAGAGAATTTTTTGTTAATTTAGTTTAATATGAAGTTTGTCAATTTGAAACAAAAAAAAAAAAGTGAGAGAATGTATGAATTTTTGAGATAAGGAGAGTATCAACTTGTCAACTATTACACCATGACATTTATGGTAACAGATACATATTTTTATCTGTTCATCATAATGGATTTTCACAAACGAAACTTATTTTAAACAACAAAGGTATTTAAAATATATGATAAAAAAGTAAAAATAATGTTTACGGGTCTCTGATAATAATCTTTTACATTTAAAAAATCTTTATAAAACATTATTTTTTATTTTACAAATATTACAAATATTTTTTTTTTATATGTAAATCTTTGGCAATGGATAATAAATATAGGGGTTATTTAAGAAACAAGTTTTTATTTTAATGTAATCATGATCTTTTAATGCCTGGTTCACTAAATGCGAACGGGGTTTTCTTTCGAATAAATATGTTTTAAACAAAAAAAAAATATTAAAATTTTTTGTTTTAAATGTATTTTTTATTCGAAAGAAAATATCGTTCACATTTAGTGAATCAGGCAGTTAATCAAAGAAATAATTTAATCCAAAAAAAAACAAAATATTTTTTAACTTTAAAACAGCCTGACTTTCGAAATGATCTATTTCTAACGCATTAAAAAATTTATATAATTTAAGTCGGATAACTGAGATGATCCTGGTAAACAATTTGGTTGTTCAGATTCTAAGATTGCAGCGGCAAAGTGATGGTGATTCAACTGGTCTTTGTTCGTATTCGTGCGCACAATCGCAGTGTTGCTGAAAACAAAGCTTTTTTTACTTTTTACCTTTATCTCTATCTATTAATCGCTTTTCCAAAGAAATTGACACATCAAAAAATATACATCAAATGCTTGGATATTATATATAAAAAAAAAATTATCTTTCGAATTATTTTATAAAAAATTCGTTCTCTTATTAACTTAAAACTTCTTTTCAATCTTTATTTATAATTTTCAGTGTTTTTTCTTTCTTGTTAATTGTAATTTATACAATTTATTACATGTATTTGTTAAACTTTGTTGTATTTCTTTCATTTTTAATTTATTCTACTTGTTTTATTCTTATTATTATTATTCCACTTTGTATTTAACTAAAATATTTTTCGGGTTTTTTTATAGTTCATATTTTTTTCTACTTAGTATTGTCCATAGGTATAAAATGTTAATTGTAATTTTAAACTAAATTAAGATTATGTTAAAGCAAAAACAAACAAAAAAAAATATTTTTAAACAGTATAAAGAAAAAATGTTTTTATTTGTAAGGAATATTGGTTGACTTTATAATTCTATTACATCTAATTCGTAATGATATGCCACAATTTACTACTGTGTAATAAATTTTTTCTTTTGTTTGTTTAAGTTTACCATACAATTCAATAGTTTAGGTTTTATTTAGTTTTTTACTATTCTTGCTTCTACAAATAATAAATATGTTTTATTCAATAAAGAAATATTATTTGTGATCAGGCAAATGCATGTATGTAATAGAAAGTTTCATCAAAAAGCTCTTTTTTATTTTAAGTCTTTGAGAATTTTTTCAGATATTTTTATTTTAAATTTGCTTTAATATCTAAAATAGTTTAATCCTCCTTTTATATCAACTTAGCAACTTGTTAGCACAAAGGTTATGCATAACAAAGTTGTATTTTTTGCTAACTTTTTATAAATCAGCTCTTAAATTTAATGATGTCTTTGAAAATTAGACGATTTATGTGTTAAAAAAATATTAAATAAAAAATACAACAAAAATTTATTTTAAAAACATTTTCAAATGCTTGTCAAATAATAAGGTGTACAAATATAAATAAACAAAAAATAATTGTTTACATAAACCGTTGTGTTTAACAAAGAAGTAAATGGTTGGCAGTTCGTTAGCAAAAGCTTAGCAACTTGTTAATATTAACTGTTTAACTGCTTGGCTCACAAAATGCAAACGATATTTATTTGAAACAAAATATCGTTCGCATTTTATGGGCCAGGCTGTAAATTTTTCGCTTGCCTCTAATTTTGTTAAGTTTCTATTCGTTTTAGTTCATATTTTAGAATTTTAAAAAATCGAAACAAAAATACTCACAAAGATTTATCTTAAAAATGATATAAAAATTAAAAAACAAAACTTTTTGATGAAGTATTCTACTTTAATGTTAGTGAAAGCAGCGAAGAAGTGAAAAAATAATAGCGATCACAATTTAAACAAATTATATTTACAATAATTTAAACATAAATTAAGTACAATTTTTTTGAATTTTCATTATGAAAAATACTATTTACAGGTTTTTTTTAATGCAGTTTTAGCAGCCAAAGGGTTGACTAAGTTAAGTTTTCATTACTTACATTTTATTTGGGTTTAATTTTTTCATACATAAATTTTTGTATTTGTTTCTTATCGGGTTGGACCATTCGTCGTTTGTTAAACTCAAAATGAGCCAAAGCAAAATTATATAGTTCAGTTTCCATTTGCCACACTTTTGAATTCATAATTGTGGTCACAGTCTCTTCACTAGGATCCTTTTTAAAAATAGTATGCCTCAGGTGGGACTTATTTGAATGGCGATAATATTCGGTAAAACCTTGGAACATTCTGAAAATTACAAACGAAAAAAATTTTATAATGTTTCAAAAGTAAATAAAAAAGTACTTTTACCTCGGCAAAGATTTCTCTAGTAAATCCACAAAATCTTCCATTTGTTCCGTAACACCCACCAAAAAATATTCATTGACTAAATTCTGTTTGGCCTGTTCTAAGGCCCACTGACTGCCGGGTTCCCAGCATTCGGCTGCATGGCCACAAAAAAATGGTATTTGTAACCACATGTTTTTAGGATCACAGTCTGGTTGCTCTAATTCCACACATTCATCGAATGTCTAGAAAAATATTATATTACATACTCGTACATACATACATACATACATACATATGTATAGAAAAATTTGTTTGTTTCAAATTTTTTAGAATCAACTTACAATTTTATTACCCGCCTTTTTTCGCACTAAGTTTGGACGATAGTTATCACCGTAACGTAAAAAATAATAATAGGAAACAAGTCTATCCAATGGCTTGCGGACTATGTTAATATAAATTGGTTTGTGAGCGATTTGGAATCTGCAAATAAATAGATTAAGAAAACGCCTTTAAATTATTACATTCTCTAAAAAATACATCACATTTTTGACTCTGGCCTTTACATATGCAGGCACTATCTTAATAGATTGTTAGAAGAGAAATTTGTTACAAGTAATTAAAACGAAAATTTCAAAGAAATTCGATACAAACATATTTTTTGGGATCAAAGAAATTCTCTTAAAAATTAATATAACAAGAAAAGTTCTGGATATTACACAACGATGTATTCAATTTAATTTAACTTCCCTATAGTTGTGCAGCAGCTGAACATAAAAGTCTTCCACCAAGTTGAGAAATAAACTCAAAGCTTCTTAAAAAATTATAAAAATTAAAATTGATATTGATTTGTGTACCATGTACTTCCTTCCTTCATATAAAATTCTCTACTTTGGAAAATTTTATACATATTTGAATTAACGTTGGATAACATTATCCCTTAAAAAAATTTGTGATAATTTCCTTTATGTGAAAAATGTTTGATAAATTTTCTAGTCTTAAATGTTTTGTAAAAATATTCTTACTTTGAAAAATCCAAATACGCCAAATGACCATGATAGAGAGCCGGCTTCATTTCATGCCACTTTGTGACATTGCGTACCAAAGAAATCTATAACGAAATCATCTTTATTATTTACCACCTCGACTAAGAAAAAATACTTTAACAAAGTAGGTATTACCTGATTGGGCAAAGTTAAAACATGATTATTGGCCGTAATATTGATATGTAAAACATGAAAACGATTCTTTTTACACAAATCATAGGCAATATTTACAAAACTTGTTGAACCTGTCTTGGGGACGCGATTATACATCACCACCAGCTGTTCCTCATAGTCAAAATTATCCAAAGGAGATATTGGACCAGAAGAAGCAACGATACTGCCTGCAGTTGATTGTTGATTAACGTTCGCCAAAGGTTTAATAGCTTTTAAAAGGAAAGCAGTTAAATTAAAAAAATTCTGTATCGTTTTGAAACACCTATGTACGTATGTACATATGTATATTTACATACCATCAATTTTGACTTTGGAAGCTAAAATCCAATATCCTATGCATACCATTAGACATAACACACCCATCAAAAATATCCAGTGCTTTTTGGTCAACAACATTTTACGACGGAGTTGGTTCTGCATTGAGTCATATATGTATGTATATGTAGTTAAACACAAGAATTTTGTAGGAATTTGTATATTTGTAACTTCTACAATAATTTTTTTAATGATATGGCGTGTCGTTTATCTTTTAATTTACACATTTTTTATCAATGAACGACTAGACTATTTCCTTGTTTATGTGGTTAAATGTTTGGCAATTATATTAATATATTGGGATTTTGAAAAAAAAAAAACAAACAGACGTGAGAAAAATACACAATTTTTGTTGGAAATATATTTCTTTTTTATAAAATGGAATGTCAAAAAAGAAACTTTTTGTAAACAAGGCAAAACTGTGCCAGGTATTATCAATATCCCAGCTGTTAGATTTTTGCTGTTATTATTTAAATGTCAAATATGGTTTCCAGTATTATAAACCTTATTCCCAGTTTTTTATATCCGCATGTTTGAACAAATTTTCGACAAGTCATTTATTAAGTATATATGTATAAGTATATTTAACTTAACAAAAATTAAGTGACTGGCAAAAAATTTAGGATATCAATAAAATAACAATAGTATTATACAACAATTTGCATATGCTCGGAGGTCCGCATATGTGCTTCATATAAAAACAAACAAAAAAATTACCTCATAATTATGAAACACTGAATAATAGTAATGTAAAAAAATAAAACAACAAAAAATTGTATAATATCGCATAAAATAACAGTATATGAAAATCTTAATAACTCTTCTGAAGAGACTAAATTGATCAATGCAATATTTTAAGAGAAAATTAGAAAAATTAAGTGAACTATAATTATGATACATACTTTATTATAAAATATATAATTTCTTTAAAAATAATTATGACATGTATTTTAAGATAAGAGATTAAAATTTTGCCTTCGTTTTTCCTGACTTGTTATACCAAAATTCGCCTTGATTAGTCCCATTTAACCCTCTTTGTTGCCAAAAGAAAACAAGACAGTGGCTTATTCTGCTGTTATTCATTCAGAGTGAGTGCCATAAATGCCGGTTTTTTTGCAGCTGCTATTAAAAACAAACGCGAAAAAGCGGAACGAAATTTAAAGATTGTAGTGTGTGCGGACGAAAAAGGAAAATTTTTGAAATTTAATTGATTCAATAAGAAATTTATAAGGTTTAGTCTGTGTTTATAAGTTAATAAATAGAAAACCAATTACAAAATGGCTGACAACTTTAGTTTTATTAAAATGGTCAATGAATTATCAGAGGAAGGCATTACCTTTACAGACAAGCAACTCAAATGGAATACAGCTGATGATGGTTTGTAGGAATTGCAATAGTTTTTTTTGTTGCAAATTAGGCATACGATTGATTATTTTTTAGTTGAGGATGTCGTTAAGGCCTTAGACACCCAAAAAGTTGTACATTATCTGAAGTTGGATGGCAATACTTTAGGTGTTGAAGCTGCAGCCGCTATTGGCAAAGCTTTGGAAAAGCACCCCGAGTTCTGTAAAGCCTTGTGGAAAAACATGTTCGTCACCCGTTCTAAAGCAGAAATACCAGAGTCTTTAAAATTGTTGGGAAGTGGCATCACTATAGCTGGTGCTAAACTAACGGTACTCGATTTGAGTGACAATGCAATTGGCCCACATGGTATGGTGGGATTAGAAGAGCTGTTGCGTTCACCCGCCTGCTATAGTTTACAAGAATTGCACATGAACAATTGTGGTTTGGGCATATATGGTGGCCGCATGTTGTCAAAAGCCATTATCGATTGCCATTGTAATAGTACGGCAGCTGGAACGCCGTTAAAGCTTAAAATTTTTATTGCTGGTCGTAATCGTTTAGAAAACGAAGGTGCCATTGCAATAGCTGAAATATTTTCGACTCTTATGACTTTAGAGGAAATTGCTATGCCTCAAAACTCCATATATCATGAGGGTATAGCCGCTTTGGCTGATGGTTTAAAGGTGAATACTAACTTAAAGGTACTAAATTTAAATGATAATACAGTAACCAGTAAGGGAGCAGCCCATATAGCGGAGGCTTTAGCGCATATGCCACAGTAAGTAGAAAAATTTATTGCACATACAACAATTTACGTTTGTTAAAGTTTCCAAGATCTCGTAAAGATCCAAAATTGATAATAAACATAAACAGCCGTATTTATAACAATTATTTAGTATGGAGTTAGCATAAGTGTTTTTAATGTATTTTTTATCCATTCTGCTAAACTCATGTTAACTTAAAATCAAACTTTTATTATTAGCTTCTAGATATTCATTATAAATAAACTCTTTGTCAACACTCTGCTTAGCCTAATCGGCTTGCTAGAGAGCATAAAGTTATGTGCGATGTATACGTAGTTTTTGATTTTTCATTATCGGTACGGCCGAAAGTGTTTAAAATTTGACATCCTATAGATAGGTATATATATATATTTTTTTTATCAAAAAGTCGTTTTTTTTAAATTTAGCTTGAGTGAACTTAATTTTGGAGATTGTTTGCTTAAAACTAATGGAGCCTATCATTTTGCTGAAGCATTGATGGAAAATCATACTGAATTGGAAGTTTTGGATTTAAGTTCTAATGAGATTGGACCTGATGGCGGTTTGGTGTTAGTAACAGCTCTAAGAAATAAACCCAACCTAAAAAAAGTTAATTTGGATGGTAACAATGTAAGTTTAAGCCAGTTTTTTTTGGATCTATTGAAAATTAGCTCAAAAAGTTCGTAATTTTTATAGTGAAACTAGCTTTTAACCTGCAACTTCGTTAGCGAATTTTTTTTAAATATTTTTTTAACACCCAAATTTTATTTAATATTTTTATATTTTTCATATCTATATGACCATTTTTATTTTCTGCATTATTTTATTTACACAAATTTAAAAAAATATAAGTATATATTTTGATACTATTTGATTCTATATTTACCTTCATTATATCAATGAGTTCCTTATTAAATTAAAAAGATTATACCTACTTTATCTGATGTCCCCAAAACTGTGGTTCATTTATTTTAGTTCAGTATAGAAGTAAAAAAGTTATATATTGTCGTAATTATTCACTTCTAGGACAATAAAACCAATAAATGGAAAATGCACCCTAACAGCTGAAAAAGTACTTTTTCGATCCTATTTACCCGAAGTATCCTCTTTTTTATCCCAATATTTATGTTATTTAAATTGTATAATATTATACTATTTTTTAAGTCCAAATTAGCCAAGTAATTTATCCGATCCGATTTGAATAAAATTTGCGTGTTTAAAATAGGGGAAACTTTGAGTAACCTTGTATATTTATATTTTTGTAAACAATTTTGTCCTAAACCAATTAAAACCAGTTTTGTTTTTTGGGCGGTTTTTTTTGCGTCATTTTGTTAAAACTGTCGTCTATATATAACTGTCAAAATAAAATGCTTTTAACGAAGGTATTACCGATTTGTTTTCAAAATTAAAATTAATTTGCGTTTTGGTGCCTTTTTTCAGAGATCCACTTTTCTTTACTGTATTTAACATATGTATGTCTTATTAATGTTAACATATTTAGTTTGGTTTTGAGGGACGTGAACAAATAAAAGAGTCCATGCAATGCACCTATAATCCTGGCGCTTTGGATGAAATGGAAGAAGATCAGTCTGATGCCGAGGAGGATGAAGATGATGAGGATGAAAATGATGAGGATGAAGATGATACCGTAGATAGGGAATTCGATGAAGATGATGAAATCTATGATGATCATCATAATGACACGACAGAGGAGGCAGATGAGGATGAGTACGGTGAAAATGTATCTGAGGAAACGGCTTATACTACCACTCAAGCTTTTACCACAAAGGTTAAAGGATAAAAAATAAAAAATATATATGTATATATATATATTATATAAAAATGATATTAAATTTGCTTTTTTATTTAGATGCTTAATGCCAATGAATCTTTTATGTCAAGTAAAAGTGCAACATTTGCTCCCACGGTCACTAATGTCGCTACCACAGCCGAAACTTTCTGTTTAAGTCAAAAACCCTGTACGATGCAAATGTTTGAATCTTTAGCAGAAAGTGATAAATTGCAGGCCTTCAAAGGAATCATAGAGGTTGATAAAGGATCGTATTTATATTTTTGATATGTAATTTTAAAAAATTCTCATTTTTTTTTTAGCAATTCTCTGGAGACAACTATATTTTGTTACTGATTTTTACTGCGCTCAAATGCGGTCATTTATCTAAGTCCTCTACTCAGGCCTTAGATTTGGCCATGTCTCTTTTTAAGGAATGCATAGATTATGCCGTCAACACTAAACAAGAACGTCGCGTCTTAAACTATTTGCTCATACAATTGGGTCTTCTGCGCAGCGAATTGAAATTTAAATCCCCATACGACATGAAATCCTGTCAGTTCGCTTTAAAGGAGACCCTTAATAAAAAAACATTAGCCAGTGAACATATAAAAAATACTATAAAAGTTTTCCTAGATCAAGTGGAGGTTTAAAACTCTTGAATTCTGGTTGAGGACATATCTTACTTGTTTGTCACTGTTGTTGGTAAAACTTTCTCGTATTTTCCGTTTGCCTAATTTATAACTTAATAAGACATTTAAATAATAAAAAATAGTTTATAATAAACATATTTTGAGATTGTAAAAATGTGTCTTTTTTTCGTAAAAATTAATGAAAGATAGTAAAACCTAAACCACGATTTTTACAAAATTAATTTAAGTCCAGTAAATTGCTAGACACTATCGCTGTTATCAATCTCTTGATACTTACAATTTATCTTGGGCTTTTTAGTTAGGTTAAGGTTTTTAAACTATGCTAAGGCGATTTGAAAAATTAAAGACACATATATGGACAACAATTTTTATCATAAAAAATTAAGTTTTCTAAGACTTTAAATAACTTTTAGGCATGTAAATACATACATACATATAAACATATTCATACATAAAGTCCATGATATAATAATACATGATACAGTCCAACGTTTTTGTTTTTAACTATTATTATTTACGTAAAAAACAGTTTATTTCGATTTCTGAAAAATTAAAAATTTTGAGTTGTCACTTTTTAACTGGGTGTGCAAAATAAATAAAAACAAATATTTTAAGCTGCTTATTTATTTATGGTCCGGTAAAGTAATACAAAGCCTTCCGAGGCCAAAATAT
>NDXZ01010296.1:4030-17307 GCA_003055125.1 Paykullia maculata
TACGGACGCCTGAGTGGTATCAAACAATCAGGAATTCTTCCAAGATGTTTCAGTCATGCTGTTCGCTTAATAACTTTTTTTTTGTTTTTTACTCAAAAATTATTATTTTATGGTGTAAGATATGTCTTTTGAAAAATTTAAAAAAAAAATTTCGAGATATAAGCAAAAAAAAATTTTTTTTTTTTACACATATATTCATAAATACACGCAGCGAAGGGTATATAAGATTTAGCACAACCAAATATAGCGCTCTTATTTGTTTTTGGTACAAGTTTCCCGATATCTCTAAAAATTCTAAGTCAGGGATAACCTATGTTAAAAATAGTCTTTTTGTTAGTAAATTTTTTTAATTTTTTATTTATTTGTTTACTTTGATATATTTAATTTTATTCAAAACAAAACAAAAAATATCAGAAACGAGACGGTGCCAACAACAACTTTTTTTATTTCAATTACGGTGTATTCGGAAACCAATATTTAGAGAGGAATCTGAAAACAATTTGTTTAAAGAATTATTTTCAAAGTTTAACTATCTATTGTTTATTTGCGTAAAACTTACTATAAACTTTATATTTTTCACAATTGTACAGAAGGGTTTTTTGAAAAATGCCCACTTGTAGAAATCTCATTATTTATAGAAAAATATTTTATAGAATTAAATAAACAGAGGCTATTTCAGAAAAAAGTTTTTAACTTATCAAAATTGTTCACTTTACGATTGATTTACATGCATACATTTGCATACATATGGACACCTGACCTTTTTGTCTAATCATAACTGCTGTAAAAATACCATTACAATAACTGTGACAATAATTAGGCATTTTATGCCGGAAATTTGTAAGACAACAAAACAACAATAAAAACCTTAAAGATTCAAGCATACATCGGAAAAAAGAAACTATAAAAGTCAAAAAGTAGTAAGAAACATAAACATTCGCATTTAATCACTATTAAAAACTACAACAATAATTTTTGCTCTTGTTTTATCTGACTTACAGTTCTTCCACTCTTTTTATTCCATTATTTTTATGCCATCAACTTTATTCGCGCAACTTTAGTGTGGAGAGTATGTATTAAATAAGATATGACATGTACAGTGTACACCCTTCGAAGTAAATGGCGTTACGGCTACCGTTATCTGTGTTTTTAGGTATAAAAATAAAAGTTTTTATTGGGAAGAAAAAAAAATATAATAAACAAAGCTTTTATAGTCAATTAGCTTAACCCTGAGCTGGGCAATCAAAAATTTAGCGGCAAAGTTAGTTGTTTGAAACCTTAAATTATTTGGTAAAAAAAACCTTTAAATAGCAGTTTAATTTATTTCAGAATGATAACTTAAAAGTGAGAATATTTTCCACAGACACAGGGATATAGCATTATTGACTCGAAGTGTTTCAAAATCTAATAATTTAAATACTCTGTTGTTTGATGTCAACAATATAACGACAATCTTATAAATTTTTTAAACATTTTAAAAAATCTTTTTAAGATAAAAATGTTATCAAACCAGTTTTTAATAACAGAAACTTTAAAGCATTAGTTAATTTGTTTGAATATAATTTTGTTAAAAAAATATTATGATTTGACTCTGGTAACACTGTGTGTCATTATCATAAAATGCACGACTAATGACAATAATACGAGTAACTGTGATAACGGCATATTACCGTACAGCATGTATTGTCACAGTGTTGCTTTTACTGCTGCTGTTGTATTCTATTGTTTATGTTCATGTTTTTTTACACCCTACACCACAAAATAGTGTTGATATTATGCATTTGTGCGAAATTTTTAATGAAAAAAATATAGTCCCACCTTAAAGTTAGTGGTTGTATTTGAAAGCTTTATAAAAAAATTTCAAATAATGTGGTACCCGCGCTAAAATAAATAAAACTAACCATTAGCAAGTTTAATAATGTGTTTAACGTGGTGCTTAGTCCATTATTAGTCCGAGCTTTTAGGTAAGAAAATAAACTAAACGTTTAGAACTCGTTAAAATTTGGTAAAAGTATATTTTTTTTTACTACAAATCACCCTAATTGACATATTAAAAATGCTTTTATTAAGACTTTTGTTAAGACTATTATCAATCTGATTTCAAAGTCTCATAATAATTTACCACAAGTTGATTTTATTGCAGTGTAATCTCTTATATGTTCGGTTTCGACCGACTATAATGTTTTTTGTTATTATACATACATTTGTCATTATTGTACATCTACAGTACTGTGCTGTATTCATCACTGTCAAAAAGTCACACAACAACTACAATGAAAAGCGTAATGTCATTAAAATCAGCCACTTTTTCTTTATTTTGGGTTGTTTACATTTCTATTTTATAGCAATTTTCACTGTTGCTTCAATATAAATGCAACATCACATCATCATAAACTTAAGTTTTACAGTATATCGTAATAGCAAAAATATGAAGCGTTAAACATCATTGTTGTAGTGCTCGTCCGAAATATACATACATACATATGTATGTAGGTATAACAAAGAAAAACAGAATATTAGAAGACACAGTTTTTATGAAAAAAAACCATCAAAACATTGTAAAGAGCTGATTGCTAATATGGGTGTGAATTTTAATATTTTCACATCATCATTAATAGCACAAAATGGATTAGAAAGACAGACAAAAAGAAAACAAAAAGTAGTAGATAAGAGAAATAATGAAAGTAAAAGCATGTTTGTGCAAGAACTATGAAAACACAACTCAAAAGTATTTATGTTTGTACATATAAATGTACATATGTATGTATGTTGCAGGAAATGTCAATAGTGAAACTGTACTGACTTACTTTTGACACAGTCACCAGTCCTGGTGACTTATTATACCCCAGCCAATGCTATTTTTTATAGACATTTAACATGTACGTGTCATTGAAAATCCACTACTGACATTGGTACTATTGAGTAGGTAGTTCTTTTGGGGCCATATGTAGACATTCACACTTTTGGTACTTTTTACTTGCAAAATAAAAAGTATTAAAGCTTTGTTGACAATATCACCAAAAAGTCACCACAATAGTCGACAAAAGTAGTGACTTGGGGATCAAAAAGTCACCACAGTAAGCGACAAAAATGGTGAAACTTGATCCCAGGCTTCCTGCAGGGTTTTTTGTTTTTTATTTATTTTAAATATGACGTAGTGATAGCGCGCTACTAACTAGTGGCCCCACGATATCTTCCCTTTCCACCCCGGTACCGTTTTACCATTTTATCAGGATGGATCATTCTTTAGCTTTTGTCTTGTGAGCGCATGTTTAAAGACAGGGGATGCATATATCATCTGGAAATGTATTACGCTATTTATAAGTCGTCTTGTTGTATCTTTTAGTCCCCTTGTGTTCGGCATCATTTTTGCTAAAACACTTGCAGTTTTAAGAGCTTTGTCTCTGGTAATTTCAATGTGTCGGCGGAAGCTTAGTTTATTGTCGAGCTGTACCTCAAGGTATCGTAGACTTGCTTCAAATGTTATATATGTGTCTCCAATTTTTATAGTCGGCATCTCGAATGTCATGCGGTCGGTTATCAAGATCGCCTCTGTCTTGGACGCTGCTAGCTGCAGTCCATGGTACCTGTTGAGGCTATCATTTGCCACTATCTCAACTACCTGCTTTCTGCAGGGTATATATATATAATCACATATGTATGTATGTATGTACATATGTATTTATATATTATTATTTACGTTTCTTTTGTCATCATTCAAGCTTATTAAATGACTAACTATAATTCAATTACGTATGTATGTACATGAAAAGAACTTTTTTAACTACATAGGTACATACATCCATATGTATGTTTGTATATGTGCTTGTGCCAGTGTTTAATAATTCCTTATACACACATAACTCGTTTCAAGTACGCCAATCGACTTACATAAATATTAACTTCCTCCGTCGACTTAACGTTGCCCGTCTACTGATTGTCCACGTAAGCTTCGGAATTAATTAATATTGAAGATAACTTGATTGGATTAAATATACTTATGTACGTATGTATAGTTTTCTTAACTTAGTATGAAGCTTATAAAAATTAGTTAATGATTTCATTTATTTATCTCCTATACATATGTATGTACATATGTATGTATTATGAGAAGTTCCTTTCCTGAATTAGAATTTTGCATTCAAAGTTATGTTAAAGTTTTGATTCTTATCTATTTTAGTATGTATGTACATACAGTCGTTTGATATTTTAAATAATTGAATTTTAATATGAGTTTCCTTAAGGACCTAGTCGTATGCCCGTATCACTAGCAAACTAATGGCAATATCTTGGCCAATGATATTTTATTCACCGCTCTTAGAGCAAGATTTGTTTAACTAAAATTTTGAAAGAATGGTACCCCTATCAAGTTGTCAAGTTTTAATATTGGTACATTGCTGTTGTATATATGAAGGTAATATTGAATTATTCCTGTTAATATAAAAATACTACATAAAACTTTTAAGGCATTGACTGCTGCTTTTAGTGGCTTAACTAATTGTAAATTAAGAGTTGTGAATAAAATATTTCTAGCTAAGCCATAGTAGCCATAGCCATTAGTAAACGAATGGCAGTGAATTTCGATATAAGTGATGACAAAAGACACATTTTATAAGGAAATTTAATTTTTATCTAAGACAAGTTAGATTTATTGCATCGAAGAAAATTTTTATGGAAGACAATATCACGGACTTACTTATAAATATGTGAATTTTTAAAGAAAACATTTACCCGACACGCGGTCATCTATAAAATGACACACCTATTATACAGATTTATATATACTCTATATACATATATGTACATTAGGGTGGTTACAAGGTATATAGTAAATTTTTTAGGGACTATCTTTCGGGGCACCCCTCTTAAATGTGCCAATTGGCTAGAAAATGCGATTGACAAAGTTTCAGCCTAATCTAATAACGCTAACACGTCCCTCATTGAGGATGAAGTTAGGAAAAACAGAGATTTTTCACAAAAATTCGTATTTCTTTTTCCTTACAACCGAAGCCATTCATTCCAAGAACTTGACTTGAGTCTTATTTTGTAGAAAATTTAATTTTTATTTTAATAATTTTGTTCCTTATACCAATAGTTTAAGAGATATTTAGCATTTATCAGGCCACGCCACACAGTGACCTATTTCATATAACGACTGGCCATAAATAGAAGGAGTTATTGTAAATAGTTCAAATTTGGCACGCATATTCAGGTTAATAAAGTATAATAAAATTTAAAATTTCAAAAATTTTGGAGCAAGGATTCGTGTCCTTACCATATATCCTGAAATAAAAAAATGTCATAAAAGGTTGAAAAAAATTGCGAATTTCATGAAATTTTGTACAGTTGTTGGATGTGATATCCTTAATGATTTCACAAAATTTTATCCAAATCAGATAAAAGACACGCTTAACTAAAATATGTCCTTTTTCAAAAAACTAAAAAAAATGTGGAAAACAAATAAAATTTCTTACACAAAACACAAAACACTTAAAGTAAAGTCAATGTGTCTATCAAATTTCTTCCAATTCGGTGCCCCGATGGAAAATCCAAAATTGATTTCTTGAAACAAGGCTAAATTTGTTTTCTTAAGTTAATTTGTGTTAAAAAAAAACAAATTTTATGATACAAAATCAAAGCACCGAAACCTAAGCATTAAAGGCAAAACAATTTATATTAAAAAATTTATATTTTGTTTTGAATCACTTTTATTGATTTCGCGGACCACCATCAAGATCGTCTTTCTTATTTGATATCCAACTCCTTGCTGACCTAACGAAAAATAATAAAGTTTAGTTTCAAACATAAAAAATTACACTTTATCTCCTACTCTTTAAAATAAATTAGGAAAGAGATGGTAATAAAAGCTCTCATCTAACACAATTTTAATTGATTTTTGTTGTCGCCTCAAGTAATAAAAGTCATAAATAAACACAAAATATGCGTGACTTGACTTAAGAATTTAAGAAGATTCTAAATTCTCAGTCAAAAACAAAAATAAAATATGAAATTATTACCATTTAGATTACAGAAACAACAACACCAGATACAAAGTGTAAATTGTTGTAATTTATTAAAAGGAAAAAGGAAGTAGAAATTATTTTCAAATTACGTGAGTCCACCAGCATCATCAAAGACAATTTTAATAAATTATTCCTTGGTATCGTTTCACTTTTTATTTCCCAATTGCTTTACGCATGTACACATATACATACGTATGTATGCGTGCTTGTATGTATGTATATTTTTAAATATTAAGAAAAATCTGCTTTGTCTGTGCGTTTGTCCTTTGAAATATAATTTTTTTACGTGTTTATATAAATTTTGTCAATGTTGATGAAAGTATCAGAAAATTAAAATCAGTTTGAAGTTTAAAATAAAATTTACTTTATTTGCTTAGAAAATGGAATGAAATGAAAGTACATATTTAAGTCTCATGTATCCCCACTTACATATTTAGAATTTAACCCCTAGCAAAGTTTGTTTACTCACTTCCTTTGGTTATTAATTATATATGTTACGAATACATCATTTTATTATGACTTTAATTTGAGGGTTTTAACTTAATTTTTCTCACACTCAAAATCATGCATATGTTTTGTAACAAGAATTATAAATATATATTTATGATTTATGCCTTAAGGATAAAGAAAATGACAAACTTGAAACACAGACCTTATGAGTTAAAAATTACTCATAATCCCTTCCTCTAGTGAATTTTAAATAATAATAAAATAACAAAATCATAAATCTAAATTAATGTTGCAAATTTTACATAATGCGAATCCAAAAATAATCAATTAAAATAGTATAATTTAAAACCTCAATAACCAACTCACATTACTTGTGGTTGGCCAGGCTCGACGCAGAAAAGTATTCATTTTGTTGCGCTCAGTAGGCATTTTTAAACATGCGAAACTGTATTTTGACATTATTGACTTCAGATCATTTGGCATTTAATTTTTCCTACTTTTGAATGCATCAAGTGGTTTTAAATACCAAGAGTTTTTGGAATTCCTTGTAACAAATTACCTATTTTTTTTAAAAACATACGTTAAAAAGAAACAAAACGATCTTCATTAAAAATTACCTAGTTTTTTCTTTAATCTTTTTCCAATCACATCTAACGTTTTTTTTAAAGAAAATAATAAGAACTGTTACAAAAAAATCCTTTATATTCAATATTTTTACGCGAAAAAAAATTTATTTTATAAACAAAATATTTTTTTTTCTGTTTTTTGCTGGATTATGCTTAATCATCAGCACTTGGTGTGTATCTTATTCTCAAAAGCAATTGACTCCAGTTACAACTGCGCCACCAAACCGTCCAAACCAACGGAGCAATAAACAAACCGTTTAACCCAAAAACGTTTGTTCTATACATTCATACCCTTCAAACATTTTTTTATCTAAAAAGCCGCTTAAGCGTAAAGAAAATAATTTTAAAACATATAGAGCAAGATGTCCTTTTCTTATCAAAAAAGTGTCGCTGTTCAGGTTTTAAAATATGTACAAATAATAAAATTTCTTATCGGAAAAATACCGGAGTTTTAACAAAAAATTACCCTTATATAGAACATATTAAGTTATGTATTTCTTTTTTACAACTTGTGTTTGTTAAGTCTCGCTTTAATTAAATGTTTCTTAAAATTCACTTATTTTTAATTTCATTTTTATTTTATACTAATTTCTTTTTCACTTATAATATTTTTTTCACAACACTTACATTTTTTGCTCTTCTTCTATGGTTTTAACAATCGCAAGAATCCTGATTCATTAATAATAATGTGAATAATAAGATTTAAGGCTGAGCCTCGACGATTCCGAGTAAACCCGAACCGATACACAGGCAGCACCCGATCCAGAAACAACCCACCGATAATAGCTGCACCCGAAATTACACATTCCGACACTGGTACCTCGACAACCGACAGCGAGCCAATAACGATCCGACAGCAAGCAGACCGGGTTATCATTTCAAATTGCTATTTTGTATTGTAATAAGTGTTTTATTTAATTATTTGAGTTTTATTGTCACCCTAGATAGGGTAAAACAATCGTCTCATTACTTAAGGTTCGAGGGTTCGTAAGTAAACCCTGGACACGACTAGGCTATCCCAGCCACGACTAAAAACACGTTACAATCATATAGAAGATACGAAATAGTGACTTTGTAGTGTCTGCAATAAAAAAAACAAACATCCATATGTTGGCAACCATTTTACATACGATATAAATACATACATATGTTCACACGTATGTTCATACATATGTACAATAGTTACAAACATTTCTGTGATATTTAACGATAGAATATCACACACATACAAACACATATAAATGTATTTGCCGACGGATAAAAATAATTCCCATACAACCCTAAGCATTAAATTTCCATACAAATCTGTTTTTTTTTTTCTTTGTTCCAAAGCAACAAAACAATTGCAACAAAGTATAGAAAAAGAATAATACGAAAACTGCATTGACTGCAATTTGAATTGAAAAGCACAAAAGAACTAGAAAATGTGTCATTTGTTTATTTAACACTTGTGGCGAAATGTGTCAACTAGTTTTATGATTTAATTTACTTTTAAAGTTGCAACTTGCGACAAAACATGCAAAACAAATTTGATATTTGTTAAAAAAAATTTAAAAATAAGGGGAAAAAGCTGAAAATGTTTTAACAGTAGCTTTTTAATGTAACTAAAAATCGGGCAGTATGATTTCTGTTTAAAAGAGACTTATAAATGCAATACTAATTTCTATTCACAGTTTATGCAGCTAAATGTGATTTTCGAGAGTAGGACTTGTATGGAGACTAGGTGAAATCATTGACTAAAATATCGGTTTATAATTTACATAGGATTCGTCCTTATGCCATAAAAATAACCTGTGCCACATTCTGTCTAATTACCATGAAAAATGCGACCTATACTTTGATCACAAGGTTTACATAGACAGCCAGCCAGACGGACTGACAATGTTAAATCGACTTTAAAGGTAATATTAATTCGATTGGTACACTTTGAGGCGGGTATTGGACTTTAAGATTTGGGCGTTACAAATATCAGTACAAACACTCTTATAATAAGAAAAGTAAAGCTATATTACAATCATTAAAAAAATGTTTGTATTGAACTAAAATTTCATCTAAATCAAAATAAAAACCTGGTCAGGAATTTTCTATAAAAAATTTATTTTTAGAAAGAAGCTAAACATTTTTGCACAACATTAGTATAAAACCTAAAAATTACTAAAATATCTTTACAAATAAAAAAATTAGTCTGCCATTTAAGCCAAAAATATGCCTTAATAAATGAAAACTTTTCTAGCTTTCGTGTGAGTTCTACAAAAGAAAGTGTGCTGTAGCTAACAACCATACTTTATTATTCACAATCAATTTAATTTAATAAAAATATTTTTCAACAATTTAATAGAAAATAAATGCACAAAAACATACGAAAATATATTTGCATTATTTTTAATTAAATTAACATTAATTAAATAAACTCCAACAGACACAACAATCAATTTTATAAAGCATCACGCAATATGCAATTGCACAAAACAAATGCATCCGTTAATACGTGCATAATATTTATTATGCGAATTAAATTAAATGAAAACCATTTGGGTTTTATTTTTCATTTTCGTTCTGTTTGTTTAATATTACTGGTATAAAAGAAAAACAGAAAACTAATTAAACATTAAGTCTGTTCAACAACACACATGTACGTACATGTACGCCTATCAATTTCATGTTTATTAAAATAAAAACAAATGTTTGGGTTTTTTAAACAAATATTTGTTTTACGTTTTATTTAAACATCAACAAAGCATTGTTTATTTACCTTTAAAAATTTAGAATTCTTAAATATATTTATTATTTTTGTTGGTAAAATAAATGCCAGTCTGCATATAAATTAAGACATTAATGCGTGACACTTATTCCTTGTTTATATTTGGCCAACAAACAATTAAGGGCAGCAGCAAAATTAGCAACAACAACAGCAAACATTAAAAATTTTTCACCAGTATCACAACCGTATAATAAATACTAAATACCCCAAACAATAATGCAACTGATATTATTGTTATATCTCCCACTGCCGCGGCTGTTGCTTTGCAATTGCAGCTGTACGATTACTGTTGATTTTCTCACGAATATTAAAATACAATACAATCAGATATCAAACCTACTTTTTAAATAAATTTAAAAAATGGTTTATTTTAGTTCTTTTCTCAAAATTAAACGTGTTAATTGCGAACAACCGAAAGAAACAATGCAAAAATGAATTATTTTTAAACAGAATTTCTTAAGCATCTTGTTTGTCAATTTAATAAATTTAATAATACAAATTGAAAATTCTGTGTCTGCCTCTAAGAGAGGTGTGGTTCCAGATTGTCAACAATAATAAGCATGTTGCGTTTTTAAAACAACATTAATCAATTGGGGTAATCAAATATTTCAAATTAAATTGTTTGTAGGTTAAAGTTCAAGTTTATGTAATTATTTTTATTCAAACAAAGAACTTCAACAGGTTTCTATGCAACATCAAGAAATATTTGAATTTCTGTGGAAAACATTTTTACGACTAAAATATTCAGTCATTTATTTAAAGTTTCCTTAAACTTTTTATAGTTTACAGATGAAATTTGTTATTGAAATTAAGCTCAAAAAGTCAATAGCAAAAAAAATGTAGACCAAAATGTTACTTTATTATTGATTTAAGTAATTGTGGGCCATAAATAATTTTTAACTTTTTATTATTTTTTATTTAAAATTAAATCTTTTAAACGCAATAGTATAAAATTAAACCCCTCATTGATGAAACTTTTTACAAAAAATAGTCAAATCGGTTAAATAGAAGCAAAAGTATATGCAAGAATTTGAGCAAATCTCTTAGAAGATTTAAGCACAAAATTATTCTCTACAAACATAACAACAAGAAAAAACTGCAGGTTGTAGCAGAAGTAAAAGAATTAAATTTATGTATGTATGTATGTATATGTGTTTAAATTAGTACATAATGCGCAATTTTAAATCAATCAACATCTAAGTAAGAGAAATCAGGCTTGCAGAAGCTAAAAATATAAATTTTTCTACATCGTAATGCGTTTTTAATGTTTAAAAAAGTGGATCTTAAAGAAGCGCCTTCAGTTTTCTTTTCATAATGATAACTTCATTTTCAAAAATTACCTTAATGAAAAACAATAATAAAGAGTAAACATTTTTATAAAAATTTTCTATTAATTTTGTAAAAATAAGATTTTACTTTAAACACATTTTTAAATCGTCAAAGACGCAATATTCTTTCTTAATTCTGTATTTATAGTCTGTAAACTTTATAGAATTTTAAAGTAGATAGTTAGAAAACTCAGTAATTTTTAGAAATATTAAAACTAATTTTTTATTAAGGAAAACTTTCTTATATAAAAAATTTCTGTAAAAATTTATTTTTAATCAAATCTGCAAGAAAAAATCATATTTATCCCAGAGTACTACGCTATATCTTACATGGTGTAATATGACTGCTGAATTATTCTAGATAAAATGGTTGGATTTGAAATATTAAAGTTCTAATATAGTTAATTAAACTTTCTCTTTAATTACTCACAAAGAAAAAAAATGGTTGAGTATGGTCACGGTAATATGATCACAGACAATTTTAAAATTCTATGATTACTGCAATCGATATATGATTGCCATAATCATAATATGATTGTAGTCATATTTTACGTCAATACCATGATCATATATATGATGGCAAGAATCATTATATGTTTGTCCAACCTATAAACTTTGTTACGGATAATCATATTTATGATGGTTTTAGAATAAACATATGATAACCATAATCTAAAATCATTATATATATGATTATCCGTAACTAAAATTATAGTTTGGACAAACATATAATGATTCTTGCACCCATATATATGATCAAGGTATTGACGTAAAATATGACTACAACCATATTATGATTGTAGCAATCCTTTAACGATTGTAATAATTATTAAATTTTAAAATTGCTGTGATCATATTACCATGTTTTTTCTCTGTGTGTACACTATTAAGTTCTACCTCTGTGCTGTTTTCATCTACTTACTTACGGTTTCACTACATACTCTGACTGCAAAGGTTTTCCAACGAAATCTGCATATATATACATTTTTTCTTTTTATTTTGGAGCCATCAAACCTAATTCCGACATCCAGCCAACTTTAACCTAAACTTATTTCATATAATTTTTAAAAAGTTTTAAATCTCCTCTTATATAACAATTTTTTAGGTAAACGGCCAAAAATAGATGGCATGTGCTACTCCAATTGTTCCGATACCGCTCATCATTTTTATATCAACGTATATCAAGAACAACGTAACTTAATGACATATGATATTGTTTTGATTATCATCATTTGGTTAAAAAACAGTAATTAACATTAACCCTTCCAGGGTCAAAAATAATTTATGGCGAGCTAAAAATTCTGAAAATTTGTATTTAGGGCAATATGATGGCGCTGAAACCAGGAAAAGTAGTTTCTGTCTCACATAACTTCCCTCGCCATAGAGCTTTGAACACAAATACTGTTTTAGTGCACATCTGCTTCCCTTTTGTGCTACAATAAAAGAAAACGCAACACTTATCAACACATGTAACAATACTTACAATTGTTTTAAAATATCGCCCGATCCGAAAAATTGATATTTTTGCTTGCTATATATGTATAGCCTTTTACAAATCTTTTTATTTGTATACGACAATTAGCGCAAATATAAGAGAACAAACAAAATGTGTTTCTCTCAGCTTAAAGAAATGTATTAACAGTAGATTTTTATACTGTAAAAGGGCTTAGAAACAAAGTACAATGTAATGTCGAATATATTTGACAAAAACACGGAAAGGGTTAGGCTCGTATAAGTTAGTTGTAAAGGAGATGCAACGCGCACAATTCAGTTTTTTTTTTAATTTTGATGTAAATTAATATAAAAGTCACTTATGCAAAGTTTAAAGATCCGAACGTTGTACCGAAGGTAGGCGGTGCAGTATTTGTTTTTTTCAACAACAGCAGTCTTCCTGATTTTAAAAAACCATTTAACCATTTTTAGCTTTATATACATATATACATATGTTTAAATAAAATATATATTCAAAAAGAAACATTATTAATGTACTTATTCTGGACTTTTTAAAGGAAACAATTTACTACGCCCCTTGTTCAAACATTCCCAGGCGTTTTGTCTACCAATAGTTGGCATTACGGGTTGAATTTCC
>NDXZ01010321.1:0-12128 GCA_003055125.1 Paykullia maculata
CGTGACCATATTCATTTATGTTTTTTCTTTGCGTGATTAAAATAATTTATTCTGTTTTCTCATTTGCAAAATTAACCGCAAAATTAATCTAACTTAATATTAGTAACGAATTCTAGGATATATTCTACACACATTGTAGATAAAATCTTAAAAGCGATGGTAGGTCGATAGAAGGAGCCTGCGGTCGGCTTGTTGTGCACTTCATGGGGTGGGAAAAACGGGAAAAGAAAGAAAAAGGAAAAATAGGGGAGCAAAAAAAAATCGAGAAAAAATCGCACTGCTCAAAGAAATTCGGTCATCAGAACGAATTTCCTCAGTGCTTCCCATCCTACACCTCCTAAGTGAGCCACGTCCGGTATAGTGTCCGACGAAAAACACTGAGCCCTTGCATATGCAGAGGCAGGGCAGTGGAATAGAAAGTGTTCCATCGTTTCGATGTCCTCCCGGCATGCCCTGCAGTCATATTCTCCACCACTTTCATCCGGCGAAGGCGTGCTCGTAAGTTGGAAAGTTCCGTTGGTACGGCCATCAACCTACTTAGTTCTGGTTTCCTTAAATTCAGGATTTTTCTTGTCCTATCCTCCTCAGGGTCACCCCATAGGACCTTAATGGTTCTTTCAACTGTTTTATTTCCCACAGTTCCTTATTGGTTCTTTCCTCCCAATCCTTCGATTCGGCCTTCGTTGCAACGAAGGGTTTCGAATTCTGCAGGTCTACTGTCCGAAGTTTTCTAGCCCTGATTGCCACATCATGTGCCCGTTCATTCCCGATTACACCACAATGGCGAGGTGCCCAAATAATCCGTAATTAGCCATTTTCTGAGTAATCGTTAATCATTCGCTTGCATTTCAATACTGTCCTAGATTTTGTCGCATCGGACATTATCGCTCTTATCGACGTTTGACTATCCGTAAAGATGTTCACGTCCATGGGCGCAGTATTTGCCCTGAGCCGGATCAAATATTCCGTTATCGTCCAGACCTCCGCTTGCAGGACCGTGTTGTGGTCTGGAAGGCGGAAGTAGATCACAGTCTCCGGGTCTTTAATAAAAAGGCCCAGTGCCGTTCTTTCCTCCGCCCGTTAATAGGAATACACAGAAGAATATTTAAATTAGTTTTTAGATAAAATAAAAAACACAGACCGTTTAAATTATTTGCTTTCTCTCAGTCATTTATTAGCCAATTTTGATTATTTTAATAGCAATGTTCTCATATTAAAGTTATTTATGGTCTAATTATACGGATTTGTTTAAGATAAAGTTATCTAAATTTTTTTTTACATTTGGGCATATCCTGCACTACGCCGGCACATAAAAACAGTATTTGTTTGTTTATTTTGTAAATATTTCAAATTTCCAAAAACGAATTGTTTTAAATTTTAATGTCTTTTGTTTTTTTAAATACCAACTAAATTTTTAATTGTATTAACAAAAAATTTGTTGAACCATGATTTTTAGTTTCAACAAAACATTTTGTTAACTTCAATATGTCGATATTTTTTTCTGTGTGTAAGTTATCTAATAAAAAAATTCGACTCAAACAAGTTGCTTATAGTTTAAACATTGTACACTAAGGAGATTAACCAACGTTGTTTTTAAAAGGTGTCGTTTTTGTACAAAAAACTATACTTTGCTTTTGAAACTTTATATATTAGAAAGTGGCAATTCTCAACAATACGTTATTCTTTTATTGAGGTAACGCTAAGCTGGCACATTTAATAAATTTAAACAAGCCATGTGACAATAATAGGTGTTAAGTTACCCCAAAAATCTTAATTTCGAAAAATAAGATCTTCAAATCTTATTTCAAATCGAATTTGGAATTGTCAAAAATCGACGAACAAACTAAATTTTACCTCATTTTATTTGCATTTTTTTAAATTTTTAACACAATTCCTTAATTTAAATTGAATGCATTAAAGTATGGGTAACATATTCTTTAAAACTTGGGTGTGTTTAATAAAGAATTTTCATAAGGAGACATACATTTCATTTGAAAAATTTTTAATACTTTTTTACCACATACTTAAATAAAAAGCTTACGTGCACGTTCTAATTAACTTTTTATTTTCTATATTTTTATAATACAAAAAAAAAAATAGTTGTTAATGCATGTTTTCGGATTTTACTTCAGGTGGTTTTATTTTGATTAAAATTGCGGACAAGAAACATGCAGAATATTTGCACTATTTTAGATTTGCATGTTATGATTTTTTAAAAGAACATATTTTTTTATTACTCATTCAGATATTTGCAGCGATTTGTTTTGCGTTGTTTTACAAATTCATAGAAAACACGAAATTGTAACATAACTTTTTCGTTAAATCGAACGATATTATTACACATTGTAATTTAGGTATGTATATTTGTATATAAGAAATCAGTAGAACATCAAGGAAATGACTTAAAATGTATTTTTTTTTCGAGAATATCAACTTTTAATCTAACAATACAAGATAGTAAGACTAATAAAGGTACCCGCTAGTAAAGGAATATAAATCTTTTATACTCATCATTAGTATCTGGTACAACAAACGTCAATGCTTTTAGGCAAATTCTAAAAATAAAGATTGTCTAGATTGTTTTAAGAATCCCTATTTGCCCAACTTAATACTAAAGTAACAGATAACCAAACATTAGTCTCCAAAATGCAAAATTCTTTACTAATTTATATTTTAGTAATTTTCAATACCAACTGCTCGGAATAAGGTCCTAGAATATATCATTTATGAGCTTTAGGATGTATTATAAATACTATAACGAAATAATATATCTCGACCCATTTTAATAACAAATATAACAAACCGGCCAAAATTATAATCCTTCTCTTTAATTTGTCGTAGTCGGGTAAAAAATAAGGCACTTTTTTAAGTCTAACAATATTTTAATGACTTTTGAGTAAGCTTGAAAAAATTCTCTGTTCTCGGAGACAAAAAACTCACACATAATGCTTGAAGCACCTTTACACCAGTGTAGTATACACTTGCGTCGAAAAACGTATTTGGACCTTATTTTTTAAAAAAACCAACGGCAATGCTGTTTTAGTGAATGGAAACTGCTATAGAGCTATGCTGACTAAATATTTCTTACCAGAAGTGGACAGGGTTTTTAATCTATATATTTAAAAGCGTAACGTTACTGACTGACTGACTGATTCATCATCGCCCAGCCCAAACGGATAGAGCTAGAGACTTGAAATTTGGACTGTGGGTTCCTCTCCCGTTGTATAGATCCACTAAGAAGGGATTTTTGGAAATTCAAATATTAAGGGGGTAAAAAAGGATGCAATAAGGGAAAAATGCAGATACAAACAAAATTTAAAAAGCACTAAAAAAATAAGCGGACAGGTGTCTGGTACTTTTTTGAACTTCGAGGGGGTAAAAATTATATTTTGGTACTTTCTTGGGGCCACTTGAACTTCTACACCAATAAACATAGAAATTTTATTTTAACTGCATTCGTCACATTTCCATAAAATATGAATAAATTTTTGGTACTTTTTGGAAATTCGAGCTTATAATAAATAGTATGACATAATAAAATTTTAACAACAACGGTTCGGAGTTAGATAAAGTGGAAAATTCGGATAAACGGAGGGTGAAAAGATACTTTTTAATTAATTGTCATATTTATAATTTTTATTGAACTTATTTATTATAAATTTATTAATAAATTTTATTTTGGCTTAAAGTTCTTAAATTTTGAAAGTCGCTATTCTACAATATTGTAGCTTAAATAGATGAAATTTACATTCAGTAACAGTAGTACCGATGAGAAAAAGAGTGCTGACGATGAAATCGTAGCTGGTTTCGAAAATGCATTCCACTTGGCTAATATCATATGGGAAACTGAATTTTTTTTTTAAATAATAACATTCTCAACATATCACACTTTCAAAATATAAAAACTTTAAGCCAAAATAAAATTCATTAAAAATATATACTTTTTAATTTAAAGGGTACTTTTTTACATATTTTCATTTTATAAGTCTGGAAACGCAAAATAAGACCCTATCGCTCCTTATTAAGATAGAAAATCATATAGGGGGCGAAAAAGTTCATTTTCAACTTTTATGAGTCTAGAAATAAAAAGTTAGGCCCAATTGATCCTGATTGAACTAGAAAATCATGTAATGGGGCGAAAATTTACTCAATCAGCTTTTATGGAACTTTTAAAATTGTTTAACTTTACGTATCAAAATATATGATTTTAGAACCTGTTGACTCTGAGATATGAAACCATTTAAGAGGGAGAAAAGGTACTTTAAAGTTTTTATGATTTGTTTGCATTTATAAACCCAGAAATATGAAGTTATGGATACTATTCCAGGTTAAGAATAAATTATTTATTGTGGCAAACTGTTACTTTTTTTTAAATTAAATAGTTTAATTCCATTTTTTGGATTTTTTTGTTATATAATTGTAAGATTAGGGACTATTAATCCAGAATAAGGTAATATTATAAGGGGACGAATTGGATTTTTTTCATTTCTAAAATAAACTTAGATATAAAAAATAAATATGTATAGTAGACCCGGTTTATAAAGACACGAGATTAAGTTAATACGGAACTCAACTGTATAATGAAGGTAAATATGAAACAAAACAAAATCAAATAGTGCTAAACTATGTTCTAAAATTTCTTTTAATTTTTGTAGATAAAATACTTAGGGTCAAATATCTCATAAGCTTTTGGAAATAGTATATACGTGTACTAAAGTTTTTTGTATATTTTAACAAAAAAAAAAACACGTTTAGCAAAATTGTTTTATATCGGCTTCAAAATACAAACATGGTAGCTTTTGAATTTTTCTTACTCTTGATGTTCTCTACTTTAATATTTTGTGGTTAAGCCTTCCTTAATAATGATGTATAATATTTAAAACTTCAACTGGAATACAGCTCATCTATAACCAAATGGTTCTGTTTAAAATCCCGCATGTCTTTACGACTTGCATACAAGAGGTATGTAAAACATGTATTGACCAAACCAATTTTTATAGATTTAGACAAATGAAAATATTGTTTCAAATTAAAAACACGAGATTGATGTATAAACACAAGGCAACAAAATTGAAAAAATTTTAAAGGCTTTTCAAACCACTATGCAATTTTGATGTATTGTGGTTGCAGTAGTACAAATATGGTCCACATTTTAAATTCTATGGAGAAGTTTTTTTTTTAAATTTTTAAGTAAAATTCAAAATTTTTTTAGACGTTTCTCCACTTAATTAATGATAATTTAAAAAAGGTTAGTTCGATATTATTGCAATAAACATTTAAATTTACATAGCCTTTAATCCATTTATATATTGTGTTTCAATCGGCTCAATAGTTTCGGTATTATTATAAAAAATTAAAGCAAAAAATGTATACGTGAAAATAGCAATTTTTTGTTTTAAAAAAACAATAAAAATCGAAAACGGCAAAAATTGTACAAATTTATTGCTTTATCGCAAAGCAACATGTAATAGCAACAAAATGAGATGTTGGACTATTTTCGAATTTATTCACAATTAAGTGAAATCGCTCATTTTCACAAAATTTTAGTCAGTCGTCTTTTTTTTTTGCTTATATCTTCGCATTACAACAACAACCGTAAAAGAATTTGTAAACTCAATATAAAGGGTGTCAAAAAAATGTTTGTCCGTGTGTCTGTCCGCTTGTACAGTTTTCGAAGCTCGCATAGGTCACCCAGGGTTGTATGTGGTATCAAACTTTTAAAAATACTTTCGAGAAAATTAGTATTAGAAAACTGGCAAGATCCATTTATAACCGTCTGAGATATAAGCAAAAAAAAGACGACTGACTAAAATTTTGTGAAGATGAGCGATTTCACTTAATTGTGAATAAATTCAAAAAAAGGTCAATCTATTTGTATGACCGATATCTCATTTTGTTGCTATTACATGTGGCTTTACGATAAAGCAATAAATCTGTACAATTTTTGCTGTTTTTAATTTTTTATAATTTTTTTAAAACAAAAAAATTTCTATTTTCACGTAAAAAATAAATTTGTTGCTTTAGTTTTTTATTATACCCCCGAAACTGTTGAGTCGATTGAAATACAATATAGAAACAGATTAAAGGCTATGTAAGATTAAATTTTCCTAAGTTTTTTTTAATAATATCGGACTAACCTTTTTTGAGCTATCATTAATTATGTGGAAAAACGTCTAAAAAAGTCTTGAATTTTACTTCAAAATTAAAAAAAAAAAACTTCTCCATAGAATTGAAAAATTTGACCATTTTTGTACTTAGGTAACCATGATGCATCAAATAAATATAGTGGTTATTCTAGCCTTTTTTTTGCTGTTGACCTGTGTAACCAGTACTTTGCAAAAGGTAATCTATTTTGCTTCTTGGAATGTTTCGTGAATATGGACGAAATATTTCTTAAAAGTAAAAAAACCAAACGGAAATATTATAAAGATATGTATTAAGAAAATTAAGAATCAATTTTTTAGATAATGTTTAAATTAAGTAGGAATTCGTATATAAATATTATCGTTTTTATAAGTATTTACATAAAAAACTTAACCGTGTAATACTATGCTGGGAAAATAAGTAGTAAACTATGAAAACCCAAACATTTTTAAAGCAGTTTTATATTTTATATATATTATTTTAATAGAATATTGTCTCAAATCAAATAAAATTTAATTAGTTCTGGTAAGTTTATTACTATCTTAAAAATATTGATATTCTACCATGAATTCTATACATAATTTTTACTTTTGAAAAGAAAAACTAACAAAAAGAATATTCTATTAACCGCATAAACATCTTCTCCAACTAAATTTATCAGCCAATTAAGATCTCAATAACGTGAACATTAATGCGTAGCACTAGTAGATGTTAGCCTTAGCACCTCAAGATTAGTTATTGGAATTGGAATACACAACTTAAAAATTTTATTAAAAGAAAAATTATTAAGAACAGAACTTGTTTTATTCACATTAGGGACAAAGTCACACACTCGCCTCTACCCATCATAATACATTTCGTCGATGCTTCCAAAGATGACGCAAGAACAAAACGAGACAAAAATGTATGAAATTCCTGAGAAATAAATCGTCATTAAGGGAATCAGTAATAAATATTTTGATATTTTTTTTTTGTGTTAACGAATTTATTTTCTAACAAAAAATGGATGAATACCCACAAATTTATACATAAAAAATTAATATATTTTTATTGAATTTTTTGTTTTCAATAATGAGACCATATCGGTGGTGTGGTGATAAATAATCAAACTCAACTGAACTAAACACTAACAACAGCTAAAGAAAAAATGCAACCTAAAATCCCCAAGATTCTCTCCACCAGCACCATAATTTTTTTTTATCAACTCACTCTGTCCATAAAGATGAAGGAAAATAAGATGAAAAAAAAACACATGAGAAAACAAAAGGAAACTATAAATTACATTTCTATGAATCAAGAAGAATTAGTATAATAAAAAAACCAAACGAAATATTAAAAAAATATCTTTAAATTATTCCAAAATATCTGATTTCGTTAAGATGATAAAAAAAAGTCATCCTTTTGTTGTTGGTTTTTTTAATAGCATTTTAAATATAAATTTAAATGTTATTTAAGAGTGTTTAGGTAAGTATCATGTGTGTGTGTGTGAGTTTTGGGACATATTTGTGTACAAAGGTAGACATTTGGTCTCTTTGTGATCATTAGCAGAGACCTTTGGGAGTCAATAGATTAATGGCAACATCCAACAACAAGAACTATAAATATAACAAAATATTATTGTAGTTTCCTTTTTATTTTATTTACAAAAAAAATCAAAATAAAAATATTAATTTTAAAATTTCTTAGATTATGTTTTTTCATTAATATAGATTATTTTACAAGATTGTGGAACGTTATTTATTCTCTAAAATGTTTTTATATTTTCCCATAAATAAAAACTGTAATTAAAATTTTCTAAAAATAGATACTTAAAAAAATTTCACATAAATATTGAATTTATTAAAAACCTTTTAATATTAGATTATTTATCGAAAAGATGTTACAAACAAGTTTTTCTTTTTGCAATATAAAAATTTTCTAAAAATTTCCTTAAATATAATCTTTAATTCATTTTTTTTTAAATTTTTTTAAAATAATATACTAATTTTTTTAAGCGCATCAACATTGACTGAAAGGATAATAAAATCCCACTCAATCTATATATATATAATAGTAAGGTTACTGATTGATTGATTCATCATCGCACAGCACGGATAGAGCTAGAGACTTGAAATTTGGACTGTGGGTTACTCTCACGTTGTATGGATCCACTAGAAGGGATTTTTGGAAATTTAAATGTTTAGGAGGTGGAAAAGGGTAAAAACGGAAAAAATCGGTAACCTTATGTCTACTAAACTAGACAAGATACAGACAAAATTTAAAAAGCATTGTATTCTACCTAAAAAATAAGCGGACAAGTTTCTGGTACTTTTTTCAAATTCGAGAGCCTAGAGGGTAAAAATTATATTTTGGTACTTTTTTGGGGCCCTTATAACTCCTTAACCAATAAGCATAGAGACATAATTAAAACTACATTTGTTACTTCTCTAAAAATAAAGAATATGTTTTCGGTACTTTTTTAATTTAAACGTATTGGGATAAAAACTAAAGAAGTCACTGGCTTGGTGAAAGCCATCAACATTACATAAAATCAGAATAAATAGAAACTTTTCATATAGCTCGAAACAAATGTTTTTAATTCGATTTTTTGGTCACGCAGCCAACTAAAAAGAATCTTATGGAAATAAGAAAACAATCTGGCTGAAATTTTATTGCGAATGAAACAGGAAAAATCAGTGTTCAAATAACTCTTCAGCTATAGTGCAAATAAGTTGTATGAATAAATAAAAGTGAAAAATAACTAAACAAAAAAGTAACAATTTAGGAAAAAATTTCTTATATTGGTAAGTTTTAATCTCAGATGGATTTTATAGTAATTCTAAACGGATAGAGCCTTATTGTACAAAAATTAATAGATAAGAAAAGTCTAAGTATTTCCTAAAGAAGTCTTAAGGAAATATTACGACATTCACATAAAAAACAAATGGCCATTGCCTTAATTTTTTTCAGATTTTTAGAATATTCTGACCAAAGTCTGATGTTTTTACAGACTTCTTTTAGAATATTCTCACCAAAGTCTTATATTTTATACGATTTCTTTCCGATATTTATCAGATATGTCTAAAATTCCTTAAGAATTTCCCTATGGTTTTTTTCCAGAATTCCTAAAGAATTCTGTCCGACAAATCTGCAAAGTTTTTCGAATTTCATCGGATGCGATATCGGAAACTTGTGCGGACTTTCGGTACGAATTCTGACCGAAATCGGCAGATTTCGGGGATCATACAACAACAGTCTCTCATTTATACTAGTAGTAATAGATATTTACATGGTGTATTTGTTTAGCTAATACAATAAGATATACAATTGCACTTCTTTAATTCTTACTCCCAATGGTTAAATGGCATCAACATAATCTGTACTATGTTACCTGCACAAATATTTATTTCGGCATGCCGCTCGAATATTCTTTCTCTAAGTTAAAACGTGAAAACTCAAAAATACATGCCCAGAGTCCTCTACATATTTACCACATATAGACAAAACGAAAAAAAAATCAAATTGAATGCGAAACAAATATAAACCGAAAAAACCGCGTAATGTGACAATTACGAGAATTCTACTAACTGCTGCATTAAACTTTTACATAAGTAAGCTTCCTTAAATTATACTGAATAGTTTTTAAGGTTCTCCATTGATCTTCAGTCCACTATTGATCTTGTCACTTTAAAGATGCAATTGGTCATTGGACTCAATGCCGTTTAAAAATTTTTATGAATCAATTTCAATTTTAACGTCATGATTTAATATAAATTCCTGTAATAAAAAGATTTCTTATCACCACCAACGTACTTATGCTCCACTAAATAGTCATGCAACAAGCAATCACACCAAAAATATCAGTGATTTGTATGACACAACAAATTATTTGATGGCTTATGAAGAAAAAATTCTCAAGCAACCAATAAACGTACATACATATGTACATATCTATGTATGTATGTATACATATAAACGAACGAAATAAATAAAAGTGAACAAAAAGTTCACATATGTGCCATTACGCTGACGTACAACGTATGTTCGAGTCTCTATTAAGGTGGTCTACTAGAAAAGCGAAAACCAAAAACAAAATCTGGTACAAAAAAGTCAAACGACAGACTTCTTTGGAGTTGTTCTTGTTGTAGTATTGATATCTAAAATATTTGTGGTAGTGGTAGTGGCAATAATGATGATACTGAGACCATTTGCGACGACGATTTTGGAATATTGATACAAGTATCGACATACGTAAATGTATGTATGTACATATGTATATGGGGCTGCCAGATAATGTTGACAGAAAATAAACATTTTTGTGGGGCTTCAACACAATATATTGTCAAATTAGTAAAATTAACAAAAACACAAAGACCCAAAATAATTTTTTCTGATGTACATACATATATACACACATACATACATAATTATTTAAAAACTAAAAAAATCAATCAAAATGATCTTTCTTTTTCTTAAAAAACAAAATATTCATAGTTTGCTGTTGTGATTTTTATTTCAAAAACATAAACTGAATTTTTTGTGCAATGCTTAGAATATACATACATACATATATGTATGTACATATGTATGTATATTGTTAAAAAATCGTGAAATCATCATTATTTATAAATAAGATAAAAAAACCGACTAAGCACATTAAAAACAAAGTCAACCTTAAAAAAATGTGGCTTTAACCTTTGATATTAAATGTGTTTCAAAACTGTGTTTCCCAAATCAATATCAAATGTTATTTTAAATAATTTAAAACCTTTAAAAATTATTTTGTATGCACAGGGGCATGACAAAATTTAGAATTACGTCTAAAACTGTACACCAATTTCAATGAGAAAGGGCTCAGTTGGTTCAAAATTAATTATACTATGTTACTGAACAAAAAAAAGTATTTCTTTGTTGGTTTTTTTGTGAATTAAATTTTTTTTTTTTAATTTTGTATAAAAAGGATTTTTTGCCACATTAATACTAATTTTATAGTATTCAGATAATATTGTAAAATTTCAAATTTTTATGATTTTTTATGACATATATATTATACAACTACATACTTTAATTTTTGACATAACGCGATATCTTAAAACCAGAGCTGATAAAAATATTCTACTTATGTATTTGAAATCTGTACAAAAATTTTCCGCATTTAATAAAAACTTGTATTTAAAAAGTAGTGTTATTATTAAATGCTTTTCAAACATTTGGCATTTGAGAAAATGTTTGATACTTTTGTGTGTTGGGAATGACGATATGAAGTCAAATCTGGCAGCACTGCATATAATACACGCGCACGACACAATTATGTATGTAGCTCACAAACAAAGCTTCACTCGAAGACTAAAGAGTCTTGCAACCAACAACTACAATACGGTACGGCAACAACACCGGTGATCTTTCATAGTTGGTAGTAAACTATTAGGATAACAAAATGAAAAACATTCAATATCTTAATGTTAAACACCAAATGAGCTTTAGTTCAGAAACTGAATTGAAGTCAATAGACAAACGAACAGACGGAGAGACATGCACACATATTAGCTATTTATAACAAAGCCAACTCAAGTTAACCGCAATCACATGCACACACTTTCAATTTGTTAGCGTAGGTCGGGGCTCATAGAAGAATAAAAACGTTTATAGAAACTTTAACTCCCTGTATTGATCTTAGATAATAAGGCGAATTTGTGTAGCGCTCATATACAATTATAAACTAGAAAAATGTATTGTAAGAGTAACAGTGGAAAGAAAGAACATTTCTTAGCAGCAGAATAATTTAAAGTTATTGCGGATTACTAAATAACACAGAAAAAAATATCGACAATTTGAAGTTAACAAAATCTTTTGTTGAAATTAAATCTATGGTTTAACAACTTTTTTGCTAATACAATAAACATTTTTGTTGGTATTTAAAAAAACAAAAGATATCAAAATCTAAAACAATTTGCTTTTGGAAATTTGAAGTACAAAATAAACAAACAAAAAATTGTTTTCATGTG
>NDXZ01010332.1:7088-55564 GCA_003055125.1 Paykullia maculata
GGTCATTATTGTTGTGTTCAAAAAATGTTTTTTATTATTGAAGTATTAATAATGTACAAGTATGTTTGTAAGTGTGCGTTTAACTTTCTTTCAATGTATACATTTGTATATGTGTATGTATGTATGTGTGTTCACATATTGTCAAGATAATCGTAATGATGTTGATTTGTATAGACCAGTTTTTCTATTGAAAGCTACAAAAACGAATGTGAAATACATATGAGAAACCAGTTACAAATTGCTATTGATAAAAAATATATTAAGCAAATTGTAATGAAGACCACTTGGAAGGCCAAAACCACTTCTTAAATCTTTAACATAGAAATCTTAAAAATAAAAATCTCTATCATAAAGTATCGGTCTATTCAACAGCAACATCGTTCAAAGGACAATTTTATAAGCTGGCCTTTAACGGCTTCTAAAGTTTCTTTAAACTAGTTTTCTAATAAAAATACTATGAATGATCATAAAAATAAACTGAAAAGTACAAACATACATATGTAGCTTTAAACGATTATATAAAAATTACAAAAAAAAAGTTTTACGAAAGACCATGACTTTAAATGGAATTATAATAGTTCATCAATATGATTAAAAATTCTTAATCAAAATACTTATAAGTACCATTAAATTAACTGAAGCAGAGCTAATTAAGCTAAAAAGTACATAATTAAAAAGGACCATGACCTAAACTTAACATAAAGTAATTGTTTGTACAGCAAAATAGTTCAAAGGACCGTATTATAATACTATTTGTGATATCTTTAAAATTAAAAAAATATATATGTATATCTCTCCTTTCAGGTTATGGCAACATAGCTCCGCGTACAACGCTAGGACGTCTGGTGACCTTGGCATATGCTTTCTTCGGCATACCCCTGACTCTGGTGTACCTTTCTAGCACGGGTGGGATATTAGCGAAAGTGGCTAGAGAAGTTTTTTCCAAAGCCTTGTGCTGTTGTTTATGCTCTAATTGTGGCTATTGCTGTTACGATGAGAAACGCATGGCTGATAAAGAGAGACGTATGAAACGCAAACGCCAACAGGAAGAACTGCGCAAACAACAACAGGCCATGCAAGAACCCTACTATGTTAGATCCGGCTCTATGCCCGATAACTTTCAAACGCCCGAAAAACAGTCGCTGGGCAATAACAGCATACAAATGCCGGAGTTGGACTCTTTAAGTGCCAGCGAGTCTAGAGGCAGCATACATGGCTTAGCCATATTGGCTCCCATATTACTTTGTTTTTCCATGATGATTATTTACATACTATTTGGGGCTGTGGTATTGTATCGGCTCGAAGAATGGCCTTTGCTCGATGGTATTTACTTTTGCTTTATGAGTTTGTCGACGATAGGATTTGGTGATATGATGCCGGGCTTTCGACGTGATTCAAATACCACCATATGGTTCTGTTCCATTTACATAATGTCGGGTATGGCCTTGACAGCCATGTGCTTTAATGTCATACATGAGGAGATTGTAAATCGATTAAAAATAGTGGTGGAATTTAAAAAATCCTCTGCTTTAGATGCAACGAATGAAGATGCCAACTACTATATGCCACCCTGACCATATGAAAAGAAACAGAATTTATATCAAAGAAATCCCACCGAAGAAACCTTGGTAACGGGTAAGTAAGGTTTGAAAAATAAAACTAACGCAATATCGCAATATTTTATATAATATTTTACAACATATTTTTATTTAACAGGCACTCCTACATCATTAGTATTTGGTTCACATCCCGATTCGGATTTGAGCAATATACACAATCTAAAAGATTATGTCAATCATGAGCTAGTGCCTATTCTTACAATGGATCCAAATTCAACGGCTTCGACTTCTAGCAATTTACTAAAACCTAATGTAAATTTAGCACTAACGAATCTAGGTCAACAGCCGCCCTGCAGCTCAAACAACTCACCGCCCACTTCATGTAATGTTTTAAACTCTTTGGGTAGTCCTTTAATGGATAATTTAACACCCACCACACAATCGTCTTTGGATTCGATTGGTAATCATGCTTTAAAAGGGGTCTATACATTGGCTGAAGAACCAGAACTGGAGGCTCAAGAGACACAAATAGATCGTATATAGATTAAATAGAATAAATAGATAAATAAATAATCTTACATACATACATATGAAACAAAACTTTCTGAAGTTCATAATTAAAGCTTCCAAAAGTTTAGTTTTTGTAGTTAAAAAAACTTAAACTAAAATAAATGAAATTTTGTATATAAAATTACCTTTAAAAAACTAGATTAATAGTAATAAAAAAAAACCCAATAAATATAACTAAAATTATGTGACTGAAACTTGCAACCTAACATACTTACAAACATACATACATACATATAAATAACACTTCTTCTATTAGTCGTAAAAAAAATACCACAAATTTTCCAAACTGAAAAGAATTGAACTTCATACATTTTTTTAATGAAAAGAAAAACAACAACAAATAATATTTGTAACTTTTTTAGTAAACAATTAAATTATGTAATTAAATAATAAAAACAATTTTGTACTTGTTTATTTTCTAGTTAATTTAAAGAGAAATTAAAAACAAACAAAAGTTATTAAAACTTAATTTAAAAAAATATAGTTTTCAAATATAAAACAATTACTTATTTCTAAAATAAACAAAAATTGTTTAAAAAAAAACAAATAGAGACAAGAAACAAAACAAAGTATTTAAATAATTACAAAAACAAAAATTTCATAGTAAAACTAAAAAAAAACCAAAAAGTGAAACAATTGTGTAAATGTATAATAATTGAAATAAACAATTATAAAATAGAATTTTCAAAAATCAATTAAAAAAAAATGTACAAAATTGGTTTGATAATGATGTATAATTACATATAACAAACAAAAAGTAAGTAAAAGATTATAGTGATGACCGGTCTTTGAAATAACTTTTTAATTACAAAAAATTTTGGGATAATAAAATATTTTCATACCTTCATATATTTTCAAAATTGGTAACCCTGTTGATAAATAACTTTAAAACAAAACTATTGCACTCTTTTACTTTTTCTTTCTTTTACACTAACAACACTTAACTGAAAGCTCTTTGAATATTGCAAAACGGCAAGTAATTTAAATGGCCACATACGATAACTAAAGGATAAATAAAATAAAAGAAGAGAGCTGCACTTTTAAGGGCACAAAAAAAAACAGCACCAACATCATAAACAGCTCTACTAAGCGCTTACTTTTTTAACACACACACACGAACATAACGCAACATTAGGAAAAGCCTATTTATCACGTAAAATATATAAATTTGGCACTTTCTTTTATAAATTTACTGATGTTCGTAATTTTATTACAATTTTATAAATATTTTTAAGAAATTTAACCTTTTTTTTACTTTTTTTAATTTATAATACGAAAACTAACGCCTTAATTTTACCGGCCGGATAAAAAAACTAAAGAAGAATAGTAATTGAACTTTGTAGCATTGACGTACAGCAGCGTTGCCACCAGCAGAACAATATATACAGCTTTTAAGGGTTTTTACATAAAAATAATTTATACAGAACAGAGCTCTTAAATACAGTACTATTCTGTATAATACAGAACGGATAGTCACCGTACCTATAGGCCTCTGCATTTTTCAGTTCAAGTACTTTTTCTGAATTCGTTATTATGGTAAAGTTTGTTTTGCTTTTTATCAAATTACTAAACATAAAGTAAAGAAACAGAGCTATCATTAATGAAAACAGCACGACTAGGGTTTTTAAGAGCGGTATTTTTGTTTAATATCTCTAGTTACACACAAAATCACCACCCACCTAAATTACAGAAAACTACAAAAGCAAAGGCTCCCAAACGTTTCTCGAGCTGCCATATTGAAACTCAAACTGCATTTACAATATGTCTGGCACCTACGAACACGAAAATCAAACAGCTGGTCTCTAAAAAAAACCGCCAATTGTATACAAATTGTTTTCGAATTGTTTAAAATTTATCAAAAAAATAATACTTAAATATGTCTAGAAAAATTAAATATATATATAGCGATAATTTAATACAAGAAGCAAACAAAAACCCTGCTGTAAAAGGAAGGGTAAGAAGACTAGAGAAAGTAGTACATACATACACATGTATGTAATATATGTAGAAAGTAAATAGGCTTTTGTTTACGGTAACTTTTTACTGACATTTTTAAAGGCATCTTTAACCCACAATTTACTGTTGTCCTATGGTGTACTGACACATATGGAAAGAATTAGGCCCTTGGTATGCAATTCGGCAGATTTGAAGAACTTTCACAATAAAGACTACGTTAGGCAACTGGAGGTTTATGAAAGCAATCTGAAGATATGGGATAATGAAGAAAATTTAGATTTGGAACAGAACGAAGAAGATATTGATTGTTCTAAATTATCAGACTGTCATGGCCTCTCCTATGACTGTCCCCCTTGGCCGGGTATAAAACAGTATGTGTGTACAATAGCCGGAGCCACTATGACTGCCTGCGACTGCTTATGCAAGTCCCAAAATAATATGGACGTCTTAATAAATTGGTGTGGTGGTTGGCATCATGCACAGAGAGAAAAAGCAGCTGGTTTTTGTTATATTAATGATATTGTTTTGGGTATTTTAGTTTTATCCAAAAAATTTAGAAGAATTTTATATATAGATCTCGATAATCATCATGGTGATGGTGTGGAAGCCGCCTTTGTTAGTAGTAAAAGAGTTTTCTGTTTATCTTTTCATCAACTAGAGTTCGGTTACTATCCAGGTACCGGTAGAGTGGAGCATAAAGGTGTTGATAAGGGACTAGGGTACACAGCAAATTTTCCCTATAAATCTGGTATAACAGGGGAGAAATATATAAAATATTTTAAAAGGTAAACATATAGGTACCTAGCTAGATCAATAAAATTATTAATTTTCATTTTATTACTTTAGAATTGTTTCCCAAGTTTTAGCGTTTTATCAACCTAATGTTATAGTGATGCAATGTGGTGGCGATGTTATAGTGGGTGATCCTTTGGGAGGCTCTAATTTAATACCAGAAGATTTAATAGAGTGTGTGAAATTTGTTTCAAACTATAAACTACCACTTCTATTACTGGGTGGAGGAGGCTATAATTTTGCAAACACTAGTCGTTATTGGTGTTCTCTAACAGCAGCCATTTGTGATATCCCACTGAATGATGATATTCCCTCTGATAATGAGAATTTACTAGCCTATGGACCGGATTATAGTTTGTGTATTAAAAGAGAAAATTTTTTAAAGGATTTAAACACGTCAGAATATTTAGAGCAGCAATGTGTTATTATAGAAGGTAAACTTTAAACAATCATTTTTTTTAAATTTTAATTAATTTTCAATTTTAGATAACTTAAAATATTACAAAGTGCAAGCGATTTAATACTTCTGAGAAACCTCATTGCAGATTACTTGTGGTGCCCATAAAAAGCAATACATTTTTGATTTCAATAAAATGCAAGTTGCGCTCTTATAAATAATAATACGTAGAATTTTGTTTTATTTGTACACATTGTTTTATTTAATAATTTTAGATAATTTAAAAATGTATGTTTTAAAGTACAGTTTAGTTGACAGAGTATATTGAACTTAAGTTTATGTTTATTCCATTTTTAATTAAGAAATACTTTTGCATTTTTGTATTTATTATTCACAACATGTGCTATATCGTCGTATTAAAATATATGGTAAAAATTTTAAATTGATTTGTTGAAAAATATGTTTGTCTTGCAACATACGACGATACGAAAGACTTGTAAATTGGGCAATAGTTGTTTGCTGTTGTATAGATTTTCTTGGCAATCTATGTGTTGTTTAAATAAAAAATAAAATATTTTATAAAGTAAAATTAACTTTAGCGACCACCACCACCTGCTGCTGCCTTAAAACGTTTACTGGGAGAAGCTCCGACAAGTTCTGGTTTAACACGAGAGGGTGAAAGCAAGCTATTGGGTCCTAAACCGGGATTATTGGTCGAGTTTTGTACAGGATCTTGTAGCCACCTAACCTGGGTAGCAGGTCCATAGCCCTTTTCATTGCGTGCAGCTATGCGAAAGATTATAGCCGGTTTATTAGAACAATCAACATGAGCCGCCGAAAGAGATGTATGTGAAACGGTACACTGATTAGCAGCTCCCACATAAACTCTGACAAATGCCAGCTGCGCGGGTGTTCTTTGGCCAGCCTTGGTTTCCTTTTCTTTGCCTGGTTTTACAGCCAAATAAACTGAATATTCGACAATTTCAATGGAGCTAAGACAGCTTGGTGGTGGTTCCCAGGTTAAATGAGCACCCTCTGACGACTTTGAGATTTTTATAGCCGAAGGAGCACCGGGGAATCCAGGTAAACATGTTTTAAAACTAGATATTTCACTCCAATCACTGGCTCCGACAGAATTCATGGCTCTTATCCGAAAACGATAAGCCGTACCAGGTTCCAAATTAATACAATTATGCTGACTTATGTCGGGAATGTCTTCGGCATTTAAATTAAGTCCCGAAGAGGACCAATTCGAATTGTCAATATAACTGGTGACGGTAGTCGAGAGACCCTGGAAAAAGCCCACAGTATGCCATTTAGCGTCTTCCTCGTCTAATGGGGGATTTGTGGTAACATGTGTAGCAGGTGGATTGGTATTTGTAACAGGTTTACTCGTTTCCTCCGTTATTGGTTGGTTAGAGCCAGTTGAAGTTTCCATTGCTTGGGGTTGGTTTTGCTGTGTTAGATTTGCATTGACTTCTGCTCCCGCTGTAGAAACCGCAGCCAAAGTTGCTAGATTATCATGAGAAGCGTCCAATAGTTCCGATTGTGACGCCAAATTGCTAGAAGCTACATTTGATTTTTCACCGACCACAGGTGAATTGTCCAGGGGCTGTTGGCCTTTACTATTGGCATTTTCCGTATCCAAGTGGTGTTCAGAAAGAGCTAAGGAAAATAAATAAAATTAGCCAAAATTATTAACTATGCAGCTTCCAGTTTTTGATAAGTCCTATAATCTGAAACTGAAATAAAATTCCCGACTTACAGCTGGTGTCACAAACATTTTCCTGATCAGTAACACTATCATCTGTCTCCATAGGAGTGGCTTCATTTTGCGGCAGATTACTGCCTGCTGTATTATCTATCATGGCGTTAGCTGATGCTGCCTCAGATTCCATGCTAACACTTAAATACACCGCTTGTATGCAGTAAGGATTAGAAATTGCCGCTGCAAATACCACAAACTATAGTAACAATTTATAAACATTTTTTTAATATATCAATAATAATGAATTTGAACATAAGAAATACCTTTTCAGTAAAATTTTAACAAAAATGTACACAATTTAGCGAACTTGATTGCAAATGGTTTAGTTGTCAAACGCCATAATAACGTTGTTGCCCAACAACTCTGATTCTGTTACGAATGATTGGCAACTTATCATACAATGCTGCCAGCCACATTAAGGGAATGAGGTAGGACAGTGGTCGGTAATACAGTTTAACATTCAACTGAAGATAATTAACCAAATGCATATCAAAATCGTACAGAGGGACTAAACACCACATTTTTCAGTTACTTAAAATATATTTAAATAAGCATATCTGAACTCTACGGCTATTTAGAAAAGTTGGCAGCTTTAACTTATCCTTCAAAATCGCTGAGTGTGACAACACTATATAAATAATGTTAAAAATCGCTATTAAATACCGCTAAATTTTAGAAAAATCTATATTAACATCAGTGGTTAGTGGAGTAAAAAATTCGGTGGTTGGATTCTCGTAACATTTTTTCCGCAGAAAAAACTAATGTAATATAGTGAAAAATTAACAACAAAACGTATAAAAAGTTGTAAATTTAATTAAGAGTACGTTTAACATTATTTGTTAATTAGATTTTAGTGTAACAAATAAAAGCCTCATTTTTATAACAGCAAATAAGGTAAAATTTTCGGCAAACTATACAAAAAATGTAATCAATTAATTGGTGTCGAGAAAAAAAAATCGGATGATCAAAAATTCTAATCTCAACGAATCAATGTCCATTTTTTAACATGATAAAATTTTCTGCAATAAATTTCTAAATTTTGTTTTAGCCAATAAGTAGTGGGAAAATTCTTGAAAAACGAATGTTGTCAATGTTAAATTTATTATATTTTTCTTTGTTTTCGGTAGATTTATGTATTTCTTCTACTTACGGTGCAATTTTTGACAAATGCAATCATGCAAATTTCTTTCTCTCTGTTGTGTTTATTGGAAATGAGAGGGAGTGTTGTTGTTTTCTGTATAAAATACTACCCTTTCTCTGTTTACATTTAACACCTCTTGTTTGACAAAGAAAAATTAAAAGGAATTTGTGTAGAGCAAAAAAGTACACGTTTTCGGTGTTATTCGTGTTGCCATACTTAGTTTTTTTTTTTTTGTAAAAATACAAATATTATATACATACATATGAATATGTATGATGTATATTGAAATTAGAATGGGTTATAGTAAGTTATTAAAAATTGTATTTAAAAAAGATTACATATATTTTATAATAAAATGTTTTTAAACACACTACGAGAAGGTCTATTTTTGTGACTTTAATTGACTACTCCTGAGTGTAAATTAATTTAGAAACAAATTAAGAAAGGGAAAAAGATAATCGCATAGCTAGTATGTTTTTGTGTCTTAAGCTATGGGCAGATTTGTAAAATATGTTACGAAAAATACGTCCCCACTCTAAATTATATGCAGATATCTACCTGTCAAAAACTCTCATGTTCATACAAATTGTATGAAGCAAACCAAATAGCGCGGTGTCAGCGCTTTGCAATTGGAATTCCGTTAATAGTTGTTCATTTAAAGAAGGTCCAAAAAAATCGATTTGGCATTTCTTTATTTGTAATTTCTGGGTAACACTGGTCATGAAATAAAAACAAATAAATCATCATCAACAAAAGCAACAATAAATAGAAGAATAATAACAATATGAAACAGCAGAACATTATGTGGTTTCTTGTCATTGGTGCGTTTTGAAACTCGTATGTTAATTTTCCCGCAATAGACAATTATTTTTTCATTTAATTATAAATACCTATAAATGTTTCTACATACATACATATGTATTTATTTTTAAAATTTGTGTTTTATTAAGTTTAAAAGGTTAAACCTTCAATATTTGAATAATAAACAGGTTAATGAAGCATTACCAAAGTTCAAAGAACACAAAATGTTTTTTAAATTGTTTATTAAGATCTGCCTGATATTTTATGCAAAAATTATACGTTGAACAAACAGAAGCTACCCTAAGAATTATTGTTATTTCAACCCTTTTTCTTAAATTAAGGAATAAACTAAAATAAGGTAAATTGAATATTTCCTCTAACTATTGTGTTTTATAAACATGGAAAAATTTACTACAATTTTGATTTATTTTTTAATACCTACTTCCTATACCTATCTTGCTTATATGAAATGATTATTCATAATCTTAAGAGGTTTTAAAACCACTTTATCAGCTTTAATATTTCTTTTATAAGCAATATTATTAATAAACTATTGCATAAACGCATATAAATCATACGCTTATTTTAACCAAAGTACACACATATTACCACCGGTGTAGCTAGGTTATTTCCCTGGGAGGGGGCTAAATTTCTTCTAAGCAAAAATAGTTGGCTTATAAATAGTGGAAAATATATAAAAATTGAATATTTGGTACTCACTTAGCACTGAACAAAATCAAATATGTTAAACAATGTTCTCCTAACAATAAAATAGGTATCAAAAAATTTTAAAGGAGAATCAAAGTGTTCATTTTTTGTTTAAATTATATAGTATTCGACAATAAAAAACATATTTATTTACCTTTTTTATTTCCATTACAGATTTTTTTTAAAAATTAAAAATTCTGGAGGGGGGCTATCTACGCCAGTGCATATTACTATAAACTTTAAGTTGTGTGCTCTAGTTAATTTAATAAAACGTTGAAACTTTTGTGAAAAACGTGTTAAATAAAGCATTAGTTTTATAAGTACCCATAGATTTAGGTCATAAATATAGTTGACAGATAAATTTTAAAAAAAGATTTTATTTAAATAACAAAAATAAATATGTAATAACAAAAAGTTTTTTAATGCAGACATAGGTTGAACAGGCAGCTGCGAAAGATGGAAGGGTTCAGCCCACTTGGGTCCGATACGTACGGTCCCTTTGTGTTGACATAGGTTGTTCATTATTTTAAAAAAAAACTTTGTAAAACAAGTTCCAAAAAAAATTTTTTTTATATAAAGTTTGACATTTAAAGATCACAATAATTTTAAATAATTGTAACAGTTTTTCTATGTTTTCGTATGACTTTTTAGTGCTTACACTAACTTGTGTTATGATTCACTAAAAATAGTTCTATTTAAATAAAATTTACACATTTTAAGATTAGAGGAAATAGAATACAATTTCTTTAATCTTTTGTAATACAAAAATTTAAATTTAATATTTGCAACATTTTCAACTATTCAAAAATTATTGTAAACACATTTTTATTTAAGTGTATTTCAGCTATTTTTAAAATAAAAATATTTTAAAACTTATTTAAGTTTCAAATTTTCCTTTCCGTCTCTAATAGCTCATCGAGAAAACATCAAAATTGTGTTTAACACAAACCGTTAACAAAATAAAACTCGCCATCTTCTTTGATTGTTCTCGTCTAAACGTACATTAGATTTTTGTTAAGAAAAAGAAACTAAAATCTATAATCAACGAAACCCTACTTTAGTTAAATAAAGTTATAACTAAGTTGAGAAAGTTTCTTTAAAAAAAGAGCCGATTTTATTCTGTTTAAATGTCACAACATCATCATAAAAAAGACAAAGACACGCGACAGCGCAAAAATGTAGATAAAGAAAACTCGAATAACAAACACATGAAGGCAAACGCATCGTTAAACTCCGCCTCATCCTCCTCTTGCTCGTCATCATCGTCGTCAGCAAATAATTCAATGGAAAAACTACAGAAAACTACTAACAACGGTACATTGTATATAATGAAACAACAACAAATGAAGCCACTAACAAAACAACAAAAGGAAAAAATTAAAGCCGAACGAAATGCTTTAGTATTATGGAGGCAACCAATAAAAACATTGTCATACTGTAGTTTAGAAGTAGTAGAACTTGTTAAGACTTTAGCGGGAAAGTAAGTTTTAATCAAAACTTGAAAAATTTGATATTTTAATCAATTTTGTTATTATTTTTACAGATTAATGCAAAGAAAGTTTTGGTTTGGTGTATTTTTAATTGTAGCTAGTTTTATAGCTGTTTTATATCAAACGCCAGGTCGCCATCAAATTATTATAGAGTTTTTAAAAAATAACACCTGGTTTGTGATCTATTGGACCGGCTTAGGCATTCTATCCTCTGTGGGCTTAGGCACCGGTCTGCATACATTTTTGCTGTATTTGGGTCCACACATAGCAAGTGTTACTTTGGCGGCCTATGAGTGTAATTCTTTGAACTTTCCCAAGCCACCATATCCAGTTGAGTAAGTTTAAAAATTATACATAGTTTTTGTTTCACAGTAAAAAATTATAAAAAAAAAATTGATTTGTTTTTATTTATTATTTAGCATTATCTGCCCTGAAGAACCTTATGCTAAGAAAATTCCCAATATGTGGTCGATTATGTCTAAAGTTCGTTTTGAGGCTTTTCTTTGGGGTGCTGGCACAGCTTTGGGTGAGCTTCCACCCTATTTTATGGCCAAGGCCGCTCGTTTATCCGGCTATGATCCCGATGATGCCGAAGAGTTAGCTGAGTTTGAGGCTTTAAAAGCTAAAAAGAATCAAAAGAATTTAGGCTTAATGGACAGAGGAAAACTATTTATGGAACGTGTAGTTGAACGTATTGGTTTCCTTGGCATCTTGGCGTGTGCAAGTGTAAGATTTTTTCAAAGATTTTTTATTGGTTTTTATATTATTTCTTATCTCACATTTTTTTTTTCTTATTTAGATTCCCAATCCCCTCTTCGATTTGGCCGGCATTACCTGTGGTCATTTCTTAGTGCCATTTTGGACATTCTTCGGTGCTACACTCATTGGCAAGGCCATAATTAAAATGCACATACAAAAAGTATTCGTTATCATTGCCTTCAACGAGACTCTAATTGAAAAGGCCGTCGATACGTTGGCCATTATACCAGTTATAGGCAAAAAACTACAAGAACCTTTTAAGGGGTTTCTCAACAACCAGAAGCAACGTTTGCATCGTCAGCGCAATGCCACACCGGCCGAATCAGGCAATTTGCTGTCGAAAATCTTTGAAACATTTGTCATTTGCATGGTGTGTTATTTTATACTTTCCATAGTAAATTCTTTGGCTCAAAGCTATCATAAACGTTTACACAAACATAAGCACAGTACGCCCAATACACCCAACTCCTTCTCCACCACATCAACATCGTACACCAGTTCTTTTCAACAGCAAACAACAACCACAAAAAAATCTAAAAAAGCTGTTAGAGAATAATTTTTCTTTTTGCAACCTGTAGGTCTTAGTCGCTTTAATTCTTGTTTTTTCTATAGTTTTCGTAGGTTTGTGTTTGAAGGTTTTTTCTTAAGGACTTTTACTAAAAGTTCTATTTTTGTTGTGATTCTTACTACATAGAGCTTTTCAAGCATAAAACAAACACAACAAAAAAAATATAATTTTTTTTTTTAATTTTAGCCAAATTAGTATTTGTTCTTAATTTAATTTAAAAAAAGGCGAAATGTCTCAAGAGCAGAGACCAAATTAAAATAATCCATATATTTTCGTTAGGGTTAGTTACACAATAAAATTATTATTTATTTTCGATTTTTGTTTGAAAAACATTCGATTAAACAACTTATTTTCAAAGTTAATTTTAAAAAAAGGGAATTGAAAATTTGTAAAACTTTAATATCTGAACAAGTTGTTTTCATTCTCTGTTCAAAGAAAGACATTATTATTCCCTCTAGATAAAGTAAAATAGTAAAAGAGCATAAATGGTAAAAAGCTGAAGGAAACGATGTCAGTCAGCTTTAAGTAGTTTATTTCATTTAATAATTTATAAAACAAAAACAAAAAAGACTAGTCTTATAATAAAAATAAATTTAATAAAAAACAAACTACATTAAACAGAAAATGCAATAAATAATAATAATTACAAAACACATAGTTAATAATAATAAAAAAAAAACATTTAATGAGGTCTAGATATAAAATTTAATACAAAATTCAAAAATTAATAATAAAAGAACAAATAAAATGAAATAAATATAAAAAGAAACGATAATCTGAACTAGTTTTTTTTTTTGATTTAACAAATAAAACAATAGTGGTATTCGTTTAATCGCTTAAATGCCTCTTATACCTCTGAAACTTGAAATATTATATGAAAGTTTGATAGTTTAAGAGGTATAAGAGGCATTTAATGAATTAAACGAATTCCATCTGATATAACTTTTCTTTTAATTATAATGCTTTTTCATTTTATTTAAACTTTTATTTATATAAACTTAAGCCTTTTAAGGACACTTAAAAAAATATTTTAGGAAAAATATATATGTATATGTATGTGTATGCATGTTTGTATATTATAAGTTTAATACTATCAATATGATTATTAGTACATACATCCATATGTTAAATACGTATGTATGTTTTTGGGGGGAGAGAAACAGACAGAAAAAACACTTTTATTTTAAAACATTTATCCTTTTTTTTCTTTGAAGTGTAGTTTAAGATTGCTTTTAAATAAAAATTGGCTTAAATTGTTTCTTTCGTTCTCTCACACTTTTTTGAAACTTAATGCAAAGGATTTTCTCCAGCCAAACAATGCCATTTTTCGTGAAAATGATCCGGCAAACGTATGCAATCCAACCATTGCTGCAAACGTTCCCCTTTACTGTTAAAACCGATTACTAGGCTGCCTAAGAAATCATTACTTTTGCCCAAATCCTTGTCCCATACTGTAATGATTAACGACTGTTTATTTAGGTCATGGGGACTGGCCTCGAAATTGAATTCTTCATTATAAATGGGATTCAGGGTTCGCCATTTAACACTGGTTTTGTATTTTTTATTGCGATGGGAATCGGGTTTCATTTGTCTGCAAACAAAACAAAAATTAATTTATAAACATTATTTTCAAAACAAAATCTTACAATTTCACAAATGGATCTGAACTTCCATTATTATCCATAGGTATTAAATTAACACATTGTTTGATATTAACAGTTAAAGCTCGTTTTTTGGTATTGTAGGACAAAGATAATAAAATTTTGCCATGCGGCCATTCTTGCGACAATTCAGCAGCATTGCTGTATTGATCTTCGGGTCCCAGGGGTACAGATATTCTATATTGGTGGGTATTGTGGACCTAAGAATTTATAAAATTAAAATTGTAAACTTATTTTTCAGGAAAAAATTCCAATTTGAACTGTCGAAAATCAATTTTTTAAAATTTTTCAAAAGTTCGAATATTCGAAATTAGCTGTTAGCCATAAAAGTCAGCAAATAATTTGTCATTATTTTTTTTTCTTTTTTAGTTTATGTTTCACTTACAGTTGAAAGGCTTATCTTGGCTGCTCCCAAAAAATCATGACCATATTTATCGTCATCGAATATGGCCACATACAACAGAGCATTGCCCAGCTCTTCCGGTTCTATACCGACAAACGGTAGCGTCTCATTGAACTCCGGATTACGCGTCTTATGCACACATCTAGTCTTTTGCCATCTAATATATTTGGCCGTACCTTCTGCTGTAATTATATTCAATTTACAATAGGGATCGGTCAGGCCTAAAGTATCCATGGCTGGCAAGTCACGGGCCCTCACCACAGTGGCATCTAAAGTATGGAAGTTTTCCCTATAATTAATTGCCACTTCCAGCCAGCCTAGCAGGGGATCTCGACAATGTGCATTAACTTGATTAGTGGCACTCATTGAGGCGGTAGTTGCTGAGTTGCCCGAAGAACTATCACTAACCGACCATGAAGACGAGACGGAACTGCGTCTTTGACTTGAGCAATAATTGGAACTTTCTCGGCGATTGTTGGTGGCATTGCCCATGGAAGCTGTTGTATACACAGTGGAAGCGGTAGATAAGGTATCATATTCTGGTTGTGTGTTAGTCTCTGAACGAGAAACCGAGCGATTATTAAAGAAAAAAGCATTTGAAAGTTTTCGTTCACCGTTCGGGCCACCATCTATAAAACTGCGTATGGAGCCAAAAGTGCGCATACGAAAGCTGTCCTCCCTTTGCAACTTTTCCTCGCTTACAGTTGGACTTGTTGTGGTGCCATTTTTTGACTGCGTCTTTCCCATTTCTTTTGAGGACATTTCATTCATATTATCCCCAACATCTTTAGTCGCTCCTCCTGCACTTCGTTTACCCATCTCATCTTCTTCTGAGCTCGAGTCACATACCTTTATGGTCAGTTTTTTGACACGCACATTACGCGTCGGAGTACTTTGGCAACTTTGAACTTTACGTTGGTTCATTATCATTTCACTTGCCTCCGCTTTAGTCAAAGTATTTCTGTTGGGTGTGGAGGTTGTCGAACTTGGCATCTCATAATTGGGAAGACCTTTAAAAAACCAAGCACCTGTTTTCTTCCACATTTCTCGAGTCTCCGAGCATATGCGGCATAACCATATTTCTCTAGTCTTTTCTGTGGCATGATAACGTACGCTAATATCCAAACTGCATTTTGGACACACAGATTTTCGACAATCCTCGCAAATAATACGTTGGGCTCTCAGCAAGCCAAATGTATCGCCACATAAACGACAACAGTTGGGTCCCCTTTCGATGGCACGAGATTTTATCATTTCCACTCTTTCTACTAAACGCCCTACACGCTGACGTTCAGCAATTTCTAATTCTTCATTGCGTTTTATAACGGATATAATAGCCGCCTGCTCTTCCGGCTTTAAGGGTTCATGGACTTGGGCACTATTCCAGCCGGTGCGAAGTCTGTAAAGCAACAATATAAAGAATTTCCGAAAAATATTAAGAACTTTTTTCGAACTTTCGAAGTTCAATTTTAAGCTTTTGATATTTAAAAACAATTTACACTTTTTATAAATTTATGTCCAAAATGACAATAAAAAATTTTTCAATTTTTCAATCTTAACTTCGAATATTTGTATTTGTTGTAAAACGCCTTAAAACTAAAAAATGCTGAAAAAATGTATAGCTTTCAAACTTAATTTTAAATTTTCGAAATTGGTGTTAAACGTTAAGATAACACTATAATTTAAACGAAATTAATGTTTTTCATACATTTTTAAATGTTTGAAATTTTCGTAATTACTTTGAAATTTTATGATTTATAATTTTAACACCTAAAACAAATTTATTAAATTTGTTTCACAAAATCAAAACATAATATTTTAGTTTTTTAAACGTTGGATAAAATTTAATTTAACTTTCAGAATTTTTTTTATTAAACAGAAGACTTAACTATTATATTTGCTTTAAATACTTTTAATAAAATTAAAAATGCCAAAACGTCTTTACAATTTAACAGTATTACATTTGTTATTATTATTAAAAAAACAATGTTTGAATTTTTTTAAACCTAAATGTTACTGATGACCTTAAAATCTCATTAATTAAATATTTCGAATTTTAATTAGATATTAGAAAATTATATTTTAGCTTTAAATTTAAAAACTTTATCTTAGATATTTAGCTTCTAACAGTAACAAACTTTGTTTTTTCTATGCTGTTATCTGCACTTATTCTTGTCAATCTCAATCGTTGACAGTCATTAACCTGTTCAAGTTCCTGAAACTTGAAAAATCGCACAAAAAATTAATTAACATTATATGGGTTATTTAAAAGCAAGTTGTGCTATGTTTAATGGTTCACTGGTAAGTTGGTTGGCTGATAAAGTTTTTTCCCTAAGTTTTTCAAGTTCAACTTTAATTAATTCATTTTCTGTTTATTTTTACATGTTTATTGTTTTACCTGCTGCTGCTGATGGTTAACTTAATAAACCCAGAAAACAGTAACAACAACGGCAACAAATAAATAAAAGTATTGTTGGTAAACAAAGCCACCCACTGAACGACCTTAAACCGAAACGCAGTCAAAAACAACAATAAAAATTTAAACTATAGCAGCTATAAATATTTAGAGCCATATTTTTTATTTATCTGAATATTCTGCTAGTTGAAAAAAAATACTTCTCTGCATATACCAATAGATACAGTGTATACTTACACACTTAAATTTTCATACAAAAACTAAAGTGAACCCACGTTTTATTTGCAAAAGGACTTTAACAATTACAAAAGTCCTTCAAACACATGCACAAACACACACACATTTTAAAAAGAAACAAAAAAAAGATGGCCATTAAAATGAAGACATTGTTTAACTTGTTGTTCGTTTCTTTTCTTTAATTTTGTGCTTATAAATGTGTTTGCATACGTGTTTACTTTATGTTAAAGGAGAATAAAATGGATTAGTTGCAAAAAAAAAACAATAACAAAAAAACTATTGCATAGAAAAGAAAAAACAAAAAATGCCATCACCACCTATATGCAAATTGATACAGAAACAATAAGCACACCCATTTACATGCATATTTATAAGTAATAATACCGATCAACTTTTCTGCAGAGATTCTCATTTGCAAAAAAATTTTTTGGACCGTTACGTATGAGTAATATAATAATAAATACTCTTACTAGGATCTTAAAATAAAATAAACATATATGTACATATGAAGCTTAACTATTAGAGATGCTAGGAAAATGCATTTTTATTATAAATTAACATGTATGTACATACATACATATGTATATTATGCAAATATTATACCTTTAAACTTAAACTTAAAGTTAATTTTTATTAACAAAGAATTATTTAAATAAAACTCTAAGCAAGATTTTAATTAGTTATGTATCTAAGACAAGTTTTTCAACTTGTTTTCTTAGTTTTTAATTAATTTTATATTTTTCTATCATTTAAAACCCCCTTTTTATTGCAAAAACAAAGTATTGCCTATCATTGCCCGTATTTATGTAGTTGGTCACGTCTGACCTTTTTGTGCTCAAAAATAAATGAAAACAAAACAATGGTACTTTTAACACGCATCCACACACACACACATGTTCGTCTAGAAAAAACTCCTTGTAGAAGTACTACATATACTATACATACGTGCAGAATATAGTATGAGAAAAAAAAATTGATTGTTCAAGCATAAACACATGCACACATGTGTGTGAATACATCTGGGGTTAATGGCTTTTATTTTTGAACAACGCATGGTGGTGCTTTTTTTTAAATAAGTGGTAAGAAATATTTAGCTCTTAAACTACTGATCAGATTTGTTTGAAGCTGCAAAAATCAGTTTAAAGAAATACGTCACTCAATTGAACAAATATGACTACCCCGAAAATATGTAACTTTCGCTCAGAGTTATTTATTAACTGATATTTAAAGTTTTTACTTTTTTAAGAAATCTTATGACGCTATTTTTTTTAATGGGTGTTTTTTTTTTTTTTGTTTTTAGCTTAAATTTTTTTTATTAATATAAAAACTTGCGATAATTTCCTAAATTCTAATAAAAAAAAATTAATAATCTTTATCCGTTACCTGCAAAAAAATATTTTAAATTAAACTCAAAAGCAATTTTTAAATACCCTCCACCCTTTTAGTTTTCTAAAATTGTTTTGTATAAAAAGTTTTTTTAATTTTCTTAAAAAATTAGCTTTAATAGTGCGTGTAAATGCAAACTTTTTACATTAAGTTACAAATAACATATTTGGAACCTATTATTTTTCAAAAGCCCCACTGTGCAATGTACTTTTATATATTAAAAAAAAAAGGATTTCAGTCTTAACAAGCTGGTAAATAAATGATTGAAAAACAGGATTTTTTAATAGAGGGTTTGAAAGCAAATGTATATAAAATATTTTTAATGGCGATCTGCATATTAATGATGCCAGATGGTCGAGAGCTGTTAAGATATATTCTTTGCCGAAATTAAGTAAAAATAATAAGATTTTTAAAAAATTAAAAATTGATTTAAAAAAAGGAGCTTAAAGGGTTTAATTTCATTTTAACAAATTTTTATTTTGTTACAATTAGTGTATTATCCTTTTACTCATATATATGGTTAGTACGTGTATTTTTCACTACAATATGTGTATATACATAAGTAAATATACACATATATATATATGTATAACTGTATGTATGTATATTTGGTATACACTTGACAAAAAGGCCAATTGCATTATATAGTAAAGGTTTGTAAAATAAGAAGCCAACCAAGAGAAAACAAATACATAATTTAAATTTCAAATAAGGAAATGAGCAAAAGTTTTGTGTTTAAATATCTTACTTTGTATGTGTGTGAAGTAAAATATGAAATAAATTAATTTGTTAGTTTTATCTAAAGAAGTCAAACATTTAGTTCAACTTAAAATAAAGTTTGAAAAAGGTGTTAGTGGGTTAAGACATCTCAAAACAAATCATAAACATTTACTTTTACAAAATAACGTGATTAAATCTTAGGTTTATTTTAAATAAATTTACAACTTTTTAGAGCCACTTCTTCTGGTTATATGTACATATGTATTTATGAAAATACAAATGTATAAATAACCTGAAAATAGGCTACATTATCTAATGTTTAACAGTAAAACCATATTTTTCTATCTCTCTGTGTGTGTGTGTGTGAAAGTGTAGTTATATGTTATATCCTTTACTTTATTGTTGATTATCATTTGTAATTGTATTTTTTCTTTGCTCTAAAAAAGAAGAACACAAACTGTAAAATGCCAGTAAATTGTCAGGATATACTTGACAGCAAATGTCAGTTTCATATTTTTTATTTATGTATTTCCTTTTTGAACGTTTTCCCAGAAAATTGTAAAAAAACCCTGTAAAATAATAAAATAAAAAGGACACTAGAACAAGAATTCAAGTTTAAAAAATAAAATATTGTAGATTTTTTAAACTTTTACCTTTGACTGAGTAAGAGTCTTTTTCAAGTCAATTACTTCCTAAACTAATACAGCCAAATATAATACCAGAGTATGGATTGCTTTGTTCTTTTTGTAACATGACTATAAAATCAAAACTAAAAGTGCTTATATTTGTAAATATTGCTAAGAATAAAATGAGTACAAGTCTTTAAATTCTTCACGACAAGATCAAATAAAAAGTACAACTAAAAAAAAAGGAAGTTTTATATAAATTTTTTTAATTATTTATATGTTTTCTAAATCTTTTAAGCTTAAGAACATATTCTTTTATCACCATTTTTGATACCAACATACATACATACATATGTATAATTATTTTAATAATACATATGTACATATGTATGTATGTGATTTACACTGTTTTGTAACAACTTAAAATTTGTTTTTAAAATGATTTAAGATCCTTTAAACTATATTTATTTTTACTTTAATTTATGTAAAATAATTCCATACACGTGTAAATATTTATGAATACGTACACACATACATATACATACATACATACGTATATCTATATATTAAAAACACAAACACATTTATGGTTTCCTTTTCCGTATGTTCTCAAAGCAAACCATAGTTTCCAAGTAATAAAATATTAAATAAAAATTCCAAAAAAAATTTAACAAAGAAAAACAATTTTTTAAGAAATATGTAGATAAATGTTTAAAAATTTTCTAATAAATATAGAATATCGGATCACCAAAGTGATCCCATTTACGTATAAGTATTAAAATATTACTTATTCGCACCATGAGACAAAAAAAGAAAAAGTTTTTTCAGCGTTAAAAATGCTGCCGTCAACATGTATGGAAAAGCTGCTGTTTGCTATGCTGTTCATACATGTTGACGGTAGCATTTCAAACCCAGGGTTTTTTCAGTTGTTCAATATTTGTTTAACTATGAACTCTAGTTATAATCACAAAACAAATACATATAACCTTAAAAAATCCAGATATTATGATAAATAAATAAATTTATAGATTAATTAGTTCAACAAATAATAAAAAATAAGACAATTATATACATATATAAACTTATAATAAAACTCAAAATTAAAAATAATATGCAAGAAAATTGTCGTTTTAGACAAAAAGTTTTATTTCAACCATCTAAAGAAGGTAAACAATTTAAATACACATTTGAAACTTAAATTTACCCACCATAAACGTACTACCACAACCTTTGTTATACGCAAAAAAAAATATTAAAAATACTTATACATATGTACATGTATGTATGTAGTATGTATGAATGTATTTCGATAATTTGATTTCTTCTTACCAATCAGTCATATTATTTATTAGTGTTATGATACGCCAATGAATATATGCATAAGTATGTACATATGTAAGTAATAATTTGATTTGCATGCTAGAGTATTATACACACATAACGGCTCTTAGAATTTCTGTACATAGATATGTACATATGTACATACATGCATCTGCATACTTTTTTTTCTTAGAAACAACATGCAGTGACAACAATAGCCGGACATGTTAGAAACGCAATTATCATTAAACTTAAATATAATAGTTAGTTATTATCGTGGCCAGTGTAGATACAACCATTAAAATATACATACATATGTACATATGTATGTATGTACATATGTTTGCATGTTCTATAACTGTTTGGCGTCATTCCTAATAGTTGGCGAATATGGCGTCGTCTTCTCTATTTCTTCTAGCTAAAGGACTTTTTATAAGAAATATGCAAGTGTGCATGTGGGTGTTTTATTTTTTAATTTTAATGAAGCTGTTTATAGTAGTAACGAATTTTAAGTGTTAATTAGCAATTGATTAATATTTAATTAGCAGTTAAGAACTCTGCAGACTTTTTAAGAAATAGAATAATAATGTGTTCAATATGTACTGCTTTTTAAAAGGATATTTTTTTTTTTTTTTTGCAAAAGTCCTCTTAAAACCTAAGAACTGTTTATTTTTAGAAATTAAAATTTAAACATTATTTATTTGAGCATTATTAAGTAAGTTTTTACAAAATTTTTGTAGAAAAGAAACTTTAGCATTTCAAGTGTTTGTTATTGGTGATATATTTGCTAAATGGAAAGCCATGCATATGTATGTATGTATGTATGTACGTATGTGCATACACGTCTTCTTGTATTTATCCATATTAAGCTTTTGGAAAAAATCAGAAATAAATAAAAAAAATATAACAACTATTTTGTAGACAAAGAATTTTATTTTTAAAAAAAAAATTTAATAACAAATTTTGCCTAAAATTTCTCAAAAACTCACTACAAAAATTTAACAAAGAAAGATATCTTACAAAAATTAATGAAATTACTTTTTTCCCTGATCCAACGTTTTTTATAATTCCTTTGAATGAGCATATGTTAGTAAAAAGTTAACAAGTCACATACATACATACATACATATACATTTTATTTAATAGGTATTTTGTTACGTTTTTTCTAATAATTTTTCATTTTACAAAAATATCAACAAAAATTACAACTTAATGAAATTATCTTGTATCAACAGCTACAAAAAACAAAATCACACATGCATACTAAACTTATGTGGAATAAAGGGGGAAGCAATGAAAGAGAGAGTACATATTAAGCAAAACAACAATATATAATAAAATAACGGTATGACAAAACACAACATCAAAAAGCGACAATCGTAAAAACAAATTGTATAAGAGTAATTTAGTCTATTGTTATTGTTGTTAGTAAAGTTGGTGTGATACCTCTATTTGTAAAAAAATATTTGTGTGGTTTAAAATGGAATGGAAAAAATATGCAAAAAGAATTGAAGTTCAAGTATGTCTAGTCTAGGGAATAAAAATCCATATACAATAGTTACACAAATGTTTATAATTATGTGTGAGTTAGTAAAAGAGTAGAGTGAGGGAGAAAACTAAGTATTTTTTAAAGTACAGAACAGTGTTGTCGATTTTGTTAAACAAAACTGAAAAATGTTTATTTTGGCTTTAATTAAACAAAGATGATATGCCTACATTAGTTTAATCTCGTTGTAGTTAATAAAAATTGTAAAAAAATAACATTAAACCAAAAAGTTTAAGGATAATTTTCCAAATTTAAAACTTATTTAAATTTATTTAAAAAGTCGTTTTTACAAATCATCTATAAATTAAAAAGTTATCTTAAATTTTTTTGAAACGGTGAATGTTATAAAAAATTTTTGTAACAGAAGAATTTGTTTAAAAATTTTAATAGATAGATATGTAAACTATAAAATTTTTTACAAATATAAAAATTGTGTAACAATAATAATAAATTTTTATAATTCCTATTTCTACATCAATAATTTTATTTTCGAAATAAATTTTCTAAACTTTTCCTATAATATAAGTAAATAGATACATACATATGTGCCTATTCAAGCAGAATTTATCGAATTTTTGCCAAAACTTTTGATTATGTTTATGCCTTATTGTTATAAATTGTAAAAACGTATTGTTTATTCTTTTTATATTTTTGCATTTTAAGATTTGTTTAAACATTTATCAACTTTGGCAACCCCAAAGTACAATATGAAAGTGTGAAAAATATGAAAAAAAAATTATAGACAAAATGTTCATATGGTTATAGTATTTACTTTGCTCTCAATGCCAATTGCCTGTCGCTGGGACAGACATATTTGTTTCCGCTAGCGCCATGTTTAATGTTTCGAAAATCCATGGTCGCAAAAAATTAACAAAGATTTAGCAGCAATCTAAAATTTACTTATAATAATTTAAACGTTTTTTGTATTATTCTCTTATTAAAGATAACTTAGTTGATTTAATCGTGTTCCTTTAAAGAGATAACAAATATTTAAGCATATTTTTATCATTTGCTAATTTTTTAAACATCCATGTACAATTTTGAAACCACATAACTTTGTTATCACCATACTAATTATATTTTAATTATTTCTATTTTAGATTTAAGTTTGATTTTCATTTTTCTTGTTTTTTTAAATTAATTTTTTTATCAGACACATTTTGCTTAAATTTGCTTTTTGCGCTTCTTGTTACGCCCTGTTTAATGGTTGGACTTAGACTAAAATTTACACATATTCTGCCTGTTGCTTGGTAGTATTATAATGTATGTTTTCCCCCCTTTTTATTTTACAACTCCAAAATTTTCCTAACATTTCCTTACAGTTTATGCTCTTGTTCTCTTTACACTCTCCCTAATTTTTTTTACTCTCCCTAACTTGACTGACTGTGCATTTAAATAACTGTTTTTTAAGTCCTATACCATTGTCTGGTTTTTTTTTTCATTTTTATTTGACAAACACAACTTCTGCTACATACATACATACAAATGCAAAACTGCGTGGCATTCCAGACATTCGCTTGTGTATGGATTTGTTGTTGCTGCTGTTATTTGCAGTTTGATTCTTATTGCTTTACCCCACGTGTTACGTTGTTAATAAGGATGTAGTTGTTGTTTCTTTGTTTTCCGTTAAGTATGTATCAAATTTTTTATTTACAGACACATAGCCATATGTACATACATTTGAACTGAAACATAAAGTCCTATTGGTGGTGGTAAAGTTCGTTCATTTATATAGAATTTTTAATATTGCATTTTTGGCAAGTAATTTTGTTTTTTTTCTTATAATTTTGTATTCATAGGATTTAAATAATAATGAACTAGGAACAGTAAAACCTAAGATGGAGTGAACAATGAAGCATAATTTAATGGCTTTTTATTTCTCTAAGAAAACTAAGTTTTGCTTTGAAACTGAAAGTTTTTTTTATCGCATTTATTATACCCTTGACCTAAGGTGATAAGTTTGTCATTCCGTTTGTAATTTCTACAATATTCATTTGCGACCCCATAAAGTATATAGGTATTTCTGAATCTTTACAGATAGGGAAGTCGATTTAGCCATGTCCGTCTGTTGAAATCAACTTTTCTCAGCCCCCCGATGTCGTACGGACACGTTATTGGTATCAAACGATCAGAAATTTTCGCGAGATTCTTGCTATTATAAATCACCAAAATCCGACAATTAACGAGATATAAGCAAAAAAAAAATTTTTTTTACGTAAATACACGCAGTGAAGGGTATATAAGATTCAAGCCAAATATAGCGCTCTTACTTGTTTTAATACATTTAGTTTAGACGGCTATTTAAGTTTTACTGTATTTTTATTAAAATGTATACATAAAGCACATTTTTCAAAAGGTAACCTTAATATGATATCGACACAAAATATGGTTTTTAGTTATAAGCCGATTTTCAATGTGTTTTTATTTCATTCATTTACCGCAAACTATTGGTGACTTTAAAAATTAAAAAAAACGATGGATTTTGCTAATTACACATATAAACATATGTATATATACCCAGCAGATAGATTGAAAATCAGAATTCTTTTCAATTGTCAAACTTTTTATATATAACGATAAATTTTTTACCACTAGCAATCCAACAAATTAAGTCCCTTTATTTAAAGATAATTACTTAAAAGATATTGTTTTTTTATCTTCTGAACCAATAAATTCGGTTTAATACAGCTTTGGTTAGCTTGAAATTGTGTCCGAGACTTACATATATAGGTACTTATAACTATGTTGTTAAATTGGCTTAATAAAAACTTTCAAAAATGTTTAATATTATTTAAAAAAAACACATTTTTATAACAAAAATTATTTTCTTATATATATACTAATTTATTATTAAACTCAAATCACTCCTCTTGCAACCTCAAACGATGTTGCGTTAAAAAGGCAACATCAAATACGGCCTCTTGCTGCAATAACTCATGAACTTCATATTTCATAGACTCTTCATAGGCATACAATATACTTGTATCGTACAGCATCATTTTGCAATGGGCCAAGGCCAAAATACAATTTCTTAAACGAGAAATAACTTCACGATCTGCTCGAGGAATAACTTCTGAAAGATTTTGTTGAAAACCGCCATCTCCACCATCTTGTTCAAAATTTACCAAAGGAGAAATCCATATAAAACCATTATTGCCCAAAATAATGCTGGCACCACAGGGTAAATTATGAAAATGAGTCTTACGCCTCTTAACCAAAGAGGGAAAGACCTTGACCAAAACACCTTGTGAAAGTTTACCATATTTTAAGGAACGGGTATACAAAGATAATGTCCCTTCATCATAAATATTTTGTACTTCAGCAGATATTAGATCTCCCTCTTGCAAATATTTACGCATAGCCTGTTCATCCTCAGCTACACGTCTTCTTAGCTCGCCACCTGGCAAATTAACTGAGGACAGGAGTAATATGGAGTCAAGCCGGGAATTAGTGTCCACTTTCCATCTTTTCTGTTGCACTTCTGTTATGCGAGCGACTACCACATCACCAATTTCACCCACATAACGACTTTTTAAGGGTTTAATGGATACCAGTTTATTAACCTGCTCTATGACACCAGCCACGGAGGCTTTAATATCATCTCCCTCTACATAGGTGCCATGGCCCTTCATAAAACCCTGTTGGGCTGTAACCACTTCACCTGGTGTATACAAACGTGGGGCATTTGTTTGATTTTGAGCCAACAAATCCATATTAACACGATCGAGGGCCAATTTTATATTAACATTTGTCGACATTGTATTATTGATAATTCAATTTTTTGAAACAAAAATGTTTTAAATTAAAAATAAACAAAAAAAAACATCCACACGCGCCGCTTTTTTGACTAAAGTAAAGAAACGAGTTGCCAATTTTATTACACGTCAAAATTGTTATTGCCATATGTTTTGCTTAGGTAAGCACAGCTGTTTTAAAATGCTGCCATATCGAATTAGTAACTGACGTTTATTGTTTTTGCTGTTATTGTTTAATGCGTCATCTAACGTCTCTGCTTGCTGCTATTTTGTTTGTGAATTCAATATTCATTTAAAAGCAAACAAAAAAAGTGAAAATATCGTTAAAAACAATTTGCGAGGAAAAGAGGTAAACTGGTTATTAAATTAGTATACTGAATTATTTATTGAATCACCACAAGCACGGCATTAATTTTTGTACATATCTGTTTTATAATTTTTTGACACTGTTTTTAGTTCTTAGTAAATTTTAACAAGTGACAGTCGCAGTTAAAGTATATACTAATAAAACCGAAGAAAAAAGTAAAGCTTCCAGAAAAAACTATTAAGTGATTAAATTAGTTTTAATCGATAAAAATGTATTTGGCACCACATAAAATAGTGGTCGCTTTGTTGGTAAGTGTGTTAATAATAGTGACACCAATATGTGAAGCCAAAAGGGCTTCAGGAGGCAGTTCTCGCAAGTCGTCTTCCGGCGGTGGTTACACTACTCGACGTCAGCCAACAAGTGCTCCCAAATCTACCTACAACAGTAATAGCGCTAGTAGTAGTAATTCCCATGCTGATGCTGCTAAATTAAGCTATCCCAACTATAATTCTCAACCCAATCGTCCGGCTAGTGCTCCACCAGCTTCGAATAATCAGCCCATAGGCTGGAATGTGCCTAACCAAGGCCATGCAGGACCGCCACCAGCTTATTCACCCTCAAATGTTGCGGGCGGGGCTAAAACTAATATCCATGAACCTCCACCGGTATATCAGAAACCTAATTATGGCGCTGCTCCACCTAGTTATAATCAAGCCACTGGTACAAATTATGGTGCTGCACCTCAGTATCACAATCCTGGTGCCTTACCTGCAGGAGCCACATATCATAGTACTAATAATATGCCACCAGGCGCCACTTACTACAACACCCCTTCTCATGTTCCAGGAAGTTATGCAGGTGCTAGTTATCCTTCGGGTGGTTATGGTGGTGGTTATCATGCTCCTGGAAGTATGCCTGCTGGCGCTTCTTATTATCCTTCGTCACAAAGTTTGCCTCAAGGCGCTACTTACTTGCCCGCTGGAAATGCCTTGCCACCAGGTGCTGTCATGTACTCCTCACCACCTCAACAAACTTCGTCGGGTCTAGGATTTGGTAAGTAGAAAATTAAGATATGCACTTTATTTACATATGTATGACCTAAGGAAATAATGAAATATCTATATAACCGAATAGACTTTCTAAAAAGATCTTTCAGAAGATATCTAGGCATCTCCTGAAATTAAGATTAAATTAAGATTAACCATTCAATGTCAAAAAGAAACATTTTTTTGCTATGACATTGATTATTTATCAAACTGGTTTGGTTAATGTGTACATATTCATAAATACATATAAAAAAATAAGTTTAAAATGCTTAGAGTTTATTTTGTAAAAAAAGAAAATTTGTTAAAAATAATGTAGTTTTTTTTAACGTGGACAAAACTCATTCATGCGTAACTTAGGCTAAATGCAAATATTTGTTTAAAAAAATATAAAAATAAATATACAAATACATGCATACAGTGTATAATTAACTTATTTTATATAAAAAACTTTAAATATTTTACTAAGACTATAACTGTAAAAAAAACATTAATGAGAAAAAAACGTTCAACTGTTATAAAACACATACATATGTACTTTCAAATCGATTTTTACTTCTGCAACTATGTTGTTGGCGTAACAATGTTTCTTATTTAATTCCAGTTAAGCATAGATTTCTTTTTAAGTGTAAATTAGAAATGTACACACATTTATAAATTCTTATCTCAATATTATTTAAAAAAATTATTCTTTTTGACAGGTAATTAATAAAACCAAACAGTTCCTTAATACATCACTTCTTTAATATTCAAAAAAAGCCAAACCTATTAACTTGATAAGAATTTAAAAAAATAGATAAAAAGTTAAAAATGGATTATTACAAAAGTTTATAACAGATTATAATTTTAACTGTTTTAAAAGTTTTTTACAGCAGATTCTTAACAAAGAAAATTTTATCAACATACCAAACATGAATTTGACACGATTTTTTTTAAATTTTGTTGCAACTAATTAGTACAACTTTAACAATAGCAAACATGATAATTAACTTTTTTTAAGCTTTAGTTGTGTATAACCAGTAGATAATGTTTTTTTTTTCAACAAAATTGTTTACTATTTATATTAACAATTTCTTGATAGAAAAGAAAATTTATTAAACTATATTTTACTTATTGATTTGGTTAAATTTTCGATAAAATTTAGGTTCTGGCCTAGCCGCAGGTGCTATTGGAGGCGCTATATTGGGACATGTTTTAACACCCAGTCAAACTAAAGTTGTTGAACATGCACCTGCTGCCGGAGGTGCTAGTAGTGATTCAGGTCATGATCGTGTTATTATCATAAATAATGGTCAGGTAATGAATACCACAGATGCTAATGGTGTAACTGTTATTAATACGGGAGAAAATCCAGCACAAGCACCAGCGCCAGCAGCTGGCGGTGAAACCTCTGTACCTTTGGCACCTATGGCTCCAGTACCAGCTGGATCTCCAGATATGGCACAAACTGCCCCTTATCCAGCCCCAATACCAGCTGCAGGAGATAATAGTACCGCTGCAGCTAATGCTGAGCAACCACCAGCTGGTGGGATAATTTGCGTGCCAGTTCGTGTTAATGAAACCGATCCTAATGATAACACAAAAACTATAGAAGTGGAAAAGATTGCCTGTTATCCAGCTCCTCCTCCACCACCACCACAGGCGGCCACTGAGACGGTAGATCCAAACAATCCAGCTGCTCCAGCTCCATCTGGTTCGCCTCCTTTGGCCCCCTTGCAACCCATAACAGCTGGTGCTTCTTCACAACAAGTACAACAAGAGTCTACCATGGTCGGTAATCAGACGATTAAATCAGCCGATAATGCAGCTAAACCTAAAGAAAAAGGTACTCTTGCCATGCTAATGTGCTTCGTATTAAGCTATATAATAGCTTACAATTAAATGTGCACGTGTGTTTTAAATAAAACATACACATTTAAACATACACACATATACATATTTAAAAATATTAATCTGGTCAAAAATGTTCTTATTATATGTAGATCTGTAGCTACAAAAACTAAGATATCTTTTTATAATTGAAGTTATATAAATGTTTAAGCTAAATGCACTAAAATATCCGAACAAAGATTTGTAATTCCAAGCATGTTTATTAAACGTTTAAATTAACCTTGAATATTGTATTGTATCGTTGAACAAAGAAAAACCCCAATAGCAAAAGCATACAAGCAAGTATTTAGTTAAAAACGTGTATAATTGTATAGTATACCTCAGTATAGGCTTTAAAAGTTTATTACCATATATTTTGTTGTTGTTAAACTATTTTAAACTTCATAAAATCTTTAAGCTTGTTAACGAAAAAAGACCCAAAAGAAAAAGTATTGTTTTTTTTATTATTATTGAAAAGCCTGTTTTTGTTTTCCCTATTTCGAAAGGTATTTGTACATTAAACAAACAATAAAAAATCAATATTATTTATTGTTTATCTTGTTACTCCTCGAAAATAATTACAAAGTTTTTTATATTTCAATAAATTTAATAAGGGTTTTTTTAAAAACTATCACTTACACTTTATCCAATTTACTATTATACGATTTAAAATAAACAATTGTAATTTGATGGCCTTATGTGAAATAATAAAATTGTAATTAGGGAATTTTCAAACCATTATTTTATTAAAATTACATAAATACATACATTTACTCTCTCATTTTTATTAAACATATTTGTACGTATGATTGTTTTTAATATTAATTACTAAACAAAAAAAGTTCTCATCTTTATTTTTGTATGCAAATCATTTAATTTATGTAAACAAATAAATATAAGAAAAAGACAACATATTTTGTCAAAATTTATTTTCTTAATAAATTTGCACTTCAAATTACTTTAACAAAACACACACCTCAACACCCTGCATTATAAATGAGTTTTATTATTTAAAAGGTTCGATTTGTTTTTTTGTGATTTGAAATGCAGAGATGAGCATTCCCACGAAATAAAGGTAAGCAGCAAACAAAAAACCCATTATGTAAGTAAACTGTTACTGATAATCCCATCTCTATTGAAAACGTAAAATTTGGTATAAAAAAGAACAAATAGAAAATCTTTCAGAATATAAACATACACATCGACGATAATAATAACAAACTTTTTCTACACTGTGCTGATGATGTTTACCATCTTTACCTCATGTTTGAAAAAATTTCTTAGTTACGTGCTGTCAACATGTGCCCATCGCTATGAATGTCACATAGAAAAATATGTTATTGTAGTACTTAAAAATCAGTATCTTTATTGAAAAAAGCCATAAAGGAAAAATAATATATTCAGGTATGTGATACAAATGAATCGTTTTTTAATTAAGTTGTAAGCTTCAAAACGATTAAAGGTGTGATTAAAAACGTATCGATTTCATTTCTACCTTTAATATCGGAAATGTGTTAGATACATATGTACATACATATATACATATGTATGTATGTATGTTTGCATTATTGCTTTCAATCGTTTAAGTAAAAACTAGCCAACCTTAAAGGGATTTGCCACATACATACATACATATTTTTCCCCTTCTATAGTGTTTTTTTTTTTTAATTTAAAATTGAAATACACAACACATTAATAATAGTTGTATGCAATCAACTATAAATAAACTCTGTTTTAAATCGTGCAACAAATCTAGTTCGATTTGAAAACGAAAAAACTTGATAGTTTTTCGATTTTAGGTCGTTTTGTATCATACCTGGGGGGCAAATTACGGCATTCGATATCGTTCGAAAATAAAAAATGCTAATTGGAATTCCTATACCCAATGTAAAGAAAACACGATCGATCGAAAAAAATTTGCCCCCTGTTTTTTTTATACAAACAATAAATATCATATATTGTTTTTTAAAAATTATGGAACAAATTTGCAACTGGGAATAGTAATAATTTTTAAATACTTTCATTTTGTTAAATTTTTTGGTTTAAATTATAAATATTAGTTTTAATTGCAATAAAGTTAATTTTTATAAACATGTTTTTAAAGAAACTTGAGAAAAATAATAATTACAAATTGCCTTGAAAATAATTGTTAACAGTAAAATCTTAATATAGCGGACAATTGTGGTTTAGAAATTATTTGAATACTTTGTTAGGCTTCAAATATATCTGGGTGTTACTTATAGAATGACACAAATACATACACATATGCATATGCACACCCTTTTGTTACTTTTTGCTAAGTAAATTTATTAAAATTTACTACATATTCGGAATAAATAATCATCATAAAAGCAAACTATTTCAACAACTGGGAAAAAATACATACATTCATACACATAACAAATACTAGACATGCAAAATGCAAATCAGTTTAATTTGCTATTTACGGAACCCAAGAGTTTTATACCAACAAATATTTCAGATATGTTTTGTTACTGTAACAAGAACAAAATATGTACATTTTAAACTTTTTATCAACTGAAGCAAAGATGTTTTGTTAACAGCCACAGAATGAAATAAAAAAGCGATTCTAAAATATCCCCCGTGTACAAACTAGTAGTACTCTTTTAAAAGAGCATGCGAATGTGGCAAGTGGGCAGTCTTGCCAAAAGGAGTTTTGTACGAATGAAAATTGTTAAAAACTTAAAAAAATTAAAACTTAAAAAATTATTAATTAATTAATTAATTTTTTAAGTTAATTTTTATACCTAAAAAATTTAACCATAAATTCTGAATTTATGTAAAATTTTTTATTACAAAACTTTATATAAAACATATATGTAAATTTTGCTCTTTCAAACGTTGCAAAATAATTTAAATGTATAAAAATAACAATTTTAAATTTCCTTGTTAATTTTTTTTTTTTTGTTGCTCAATATCGATATACTTATGAACATACATATTTAAGAAAAGTTTTGAATATATGTACATAGGTACTTCCTATTTTACGAAAACGTTATGTTTTCTAACCATTTTTGATGCATTTTTTTTTTTTATTGAAATAAATTACAAAAAAAAAATTTTTAAAGCAATGGGCTTTATTTTATATGGGCTGATTACAAAGAGAGAGTGTGGGAATAATGAGTAACTGTTATAAATAACGTATTTATCTTTTTTGAATATATGCTTACAGCTCTTCGATACTAACTCTTCGAAATGATGGTAAACTAAAAAAAAATACACACACACCATGAATTTATTTATTTTTACTATAGAAAAGCGATAAGATACAATGGGAATCAATTTTCAATAGGCTCCCACAACAAATGCCAAATGTATAGTTTGTTTTAACATGTGGAGTAGAGTTTGTTAAAAGAACTATAATTAAGTTGAAAGAATAAAAAAATTGTTTTTACATACATACATATGCACATTCATAGCCAACTGCATTTGTTTTCAACAAACACTACGATGTGCATGAGTGATTACCGAATAAACTGCATAAAAGTACAGAAATAACTAAATGTCTGATAAAAAAAAACATAATAAAACTGACCGCAAGTACTTAAAAACTCTCCTGGCCTCCCATTACTTCCCTCATTTGCACTTTAGAGGCTTTACACAATTACAAACAAACAAAAAATGTATAATAATAATTACTCTTCTCATCATTTGCCACAAACATCAGATTCTGCGGGCGCGCTTATCGCCAATACAGGCTCAGCCGCCAACGAACGTAGAGGTCAGAAAAACATAATGAATTGTTTTCGCGATCGCACGCCTAGTTATACGCGTTCGAACAGTAACAGTAACCTAACACGTGTTAACGGTGTTATTGCAACGAAAAATATTAAATTCCGACCAGAGGAAATAGTTTTGTCAAAGGAACCCAGACCTCGTCCCATAAAACTAACTTTGCTGAAAAGTTCTAGCACCCGAGACTTAACTAGACTCTACGAGTTAAATAATAATACTAACAAATCACCTAACACAACTTTATCATCAGCTTCTTCTTCCGATTTAAATAAAATGTCTACATCCTCCTCTTCCGCCTCATCAACCTATTACATGAATTGTTCATCCTCTCAGTGTGTCAAACATCTGCAAAAATTGGAGCTTAAAATTGAAGAATTGACAAAACAATTGCTTTCACAAGAAAAGCAATCAAAGATCATGACTTTACAGTTGGAAGAATTGCAAAAGAAATTTGAACAATTTTCCCACGAACAACAAGAATTGCAAAACAAACGCAAAGTTGCTAGTAGTATAAGAGTAATTAAAAAAGATAATACGACGGGATCGAGTCAAACAACGGTTCATCCTTCCAAATTAGCAGCCTGGCTAAAGCTGTCAAATTTTTGGAAACAAAGACCCAGTATACAGACACTAAAGGAGCAAAATATTTATAACGGTAAGACTAATACATACATACATACATACATATGTATGTACACAAGTATGCATGTAATTAAAAGTTTGTGCAAGTTTTTTTCTACGTTTCTTATGGAGAAACGCCTAAGTTGAACAAATGTACATACTTTTCCTAAACTGAAACAAGTCATATTAAAAGTAAACTTTTGTGAAACAAAAAAACTTTTGGATAAATTTAACTTGGGTTCTCTTTCCCTCTTTAGACGAGCCCTGTTTTGATACTGAAATTGATCTAGTGCTCAAAGATGAAGTACATAAAACTGTGCCAAAAATCGTAGTCGACTGCTGCCAGTTAATAGAGGAAAAGTATCGCAAGTCTACAGAGCCTATCGAGGGCATTTATAGGCAATGCGGGGACTATAATAAAATGCAAGCCTTAAGATTTAGTATAGATAATAATAATTATATGGCCTTGCGACAACAAAATGTGGACATACACACATTGGCTGGTGTTTTAAAATTATTTCTAAGAGAAATTAAAAGTCCTTTGGTATCGGCTAATGAAGCAAAAACATTTATGGGCAAACCTAATCAGTGGAGTAAGTGAATTTCTGTTAAATTTATAGTTTAAAACGAAATTAATGTAATAAATTTCTAGTATTGACAAATTTGCCTGGTAAATTGGATATTTTAAAAAGACTGATACGTTCTTTGCCGGAAGTGAATCGGGACACTCTGGAATTTTTATTTGCACATTTTAATAAGTAAGTTTTAATATAAAAAAGATTTACACTATCTAATCAAATTGACCCATAAAAATGTAATTTATTTAGGTTAACAAAAGTACCTTTACAACATGTAAGTGCCGAAACATTGTCGTTATCGGTAACACCCTCTATATTTCACACCGTACAAACTGGTGCCCGCATACAAGACATACACCTTCTTTTAAAAGAAAGTGAAATTTTAGCCGACTGTGTAAAAATAATGATTGAGTATCATCAAAAGCTTTTTGAGTAAGAGACAAATTCCTGATAAATTCTTATTTTTCTAATGTTTTCTAAAGTTATAGCCAAAATATAGAAAGTAACTGTAATACACCATTAACACCTTTATCTAGTTCCCTTATCCATCATTATATTTACATACATATGTATAAACATTTCTGATTGTTATACTCTTTTTGTCTCATGATTTGCTTAATGTTTTAGATGTAACTCATCGGATCGCAAAAATCAGCGGAATCGTATAAGTGTAAGGAATTTGAAGAAAACTTTATCCCATCCAGATTTATTATTTCAAAATTTATTCTAACTCACTTAAAAAATAAAATAAAGTATTATTTTTATAATCGCATAACTATAAAGATTAGGTTATACTCATTATATTTGTACATAAATAAAGTTTAAAACAACCTTTTTTTATTCAATAATAGAAAAAGTTAAAAAACAGGTAAATAAAGTGTTTATATTACATTTTTCCAGATCATTTCTAAAATTTCCTTTTATACTTTTATTTGTTAATTTTTTTAAATCATTAAAAAATATATTGCCTATTACAGTGCTTTTCCAACTATAATTACATATTTAAGCCGTGTGGCATCTCTATTTCTTATCAATTGTCATTATGAAAGAAAAACGCAAATTTCCCACTTATTTGACACTTCACAATAAATCTCTCTTTTTTTTAATTTGTTTTCATATGAACTATGTAATAAAAACGAAATTAATGTTTTTCAACAATATTTACTTAAATAAATAATAGAATATTAAATATTCAACGAAATAAGTTATTTAAAAAATAATAGTGAGTACCAATGAAAATTTCAAAATGAAAGTTTTTTAAATACTATAAAAATATTACCTCATCTTTAAAACGTAGTGCAAAACTTACAAATAACAAAACACTCATTCATCAATTTTATGAAGAGTTTTTTTATACATATGTACTTATGTATGTTTTTAGCACTCGTTTAAACAAATTTGTTTTAAAATTTTAAAAGTTTTATGTAAGAAAAGCAAAACGTTTTTGGGTGGATGCTTTTTATTATTATCTTTTAGAAGACAAACGTAACGTTTGTCAGTTGATAAAAGTTATTAATTCTATGCAGTTTTTTTTAGGTTTTTAATTATCGTAATCTGGAAAAAAATGTTAAAGATTGCTGCTGAAGGTGTTATGCCACGTTTGGTATCATGCATACAAACATCGACGAGTGCCCAAAATGCATGTCAACGTTTGGCTCCTTTGGCTGTGACGGCCACACAAAAATGTTTATCACAGTCACAAATGGCTTTAAAAAAATTTGTTGTTAAAGATCATTATGAATTTGATCAAAAAGTAAGTAGGTATATTTATATTTATTTAATTTACTGAATAAAAAATTAAGTGCATTAGCATTAATACATATTTTGAATAAGATTCTTATGTAAGTTAAATACATACATATCTACATACGTACATATGTTTGTAGGTGTTTAACATAATAGGTTTTATGATAATCGTTTGGTAAATTTTTTTTAATGTTTTATTTTTCCTAAACAAACACTAAAACATATATTTTCTTATGTATTTTTTCTTTTATACATAGGTACCTTTAATAAATACAAATTTTAATAATTACATTTTTGTGAACACTTTAATATCATTGACTTTTATTTTTCATTATAACGGTTTACTCATTGATTATATAATTTAATCGTTACTCTCTTGCAGCGTTACCAGAATAAAATGTTTGTTTTTTTTAACAAAATATGGTTAAAAAACTTTTCTTTAAAAACAACTTTCTATTAAAATCATTTCGCACAGACAATATAAAATAATTGCTTATAATTAAACAAAAACTTCCCTAAAAAATTAAATGATTAAATATTTTTAAAGTAGAGCTGTTATTTCAATTAAAATTTACTACCTATATTGAATATGAAAATTGATGCAAATGGTTTATTAATTAAAAATGAAAATAGCTGCAAAATTTTCTCATATATTTTTTAAATTAAAAATTTATAAACAATATTTTGTAAATACATTCTTTCGAATAACATTATTTATAATTTCTTTGAAGTGGAGAATTAAATTAATATTATTTATAAAAAGTTTTATTACCAAAAATATTTAAGAACATTTGTAAATACCTTTATTCATTTTGTAATGAATTTTGAATCTTAATTGACTAAAATCTATTTCTAAAATGACACAAGGTATAAAAACCTATTAGGTACCTATGTTTTGAAACAGCGTGATGAATATCGATTGATTTTGAGTTTAATCGCGTATGTGAAAGGTTTCAAATTAATCAAATTAATTCTCAAAATTTATTTCATATAATTTCACTTTTTTTAAATAGCGGTATATTGTCATAAAAGTTTTTTTTAAATATAAAACATATCAAAAATGTTTGCTATATTTCAAACATTGCATTTTTATTATTTGTTATATGTATATGTATGTATTTGTTTATTGGAAAAGAAAATAAATAATTAAAATAAGAATAAACCCTTAAATATGTACCTCACTTTGTCTACATACAAATATTTTTGGTAGCCATTTCTTAAGCACGTACTTAAAAAAAAACTGATCTAATATTTGTTTATTTTTCTTCAATTTTTGTCAAGGTTATTAATAGTGACGTACCTGTTATTGTTAACTTTCATGCAGAATGGTGTGATCCCTGTAAAATCCTAACTCCCAAAATGGAAGAACTATTACAGGATTCCGATGAAATCGATTTGGCCATAATTGATGTGGAGCATAATACCGACCTAGTGGAAACTTTTGAAGTTAAGGCAGTGCCAGCAGTACTGGCTTTTCGTAATGGTGTGGTTGTAGACAAATTTATTGGTCTAGTCGATGCCAATAGTATAGAATCAATCATAGACAAATTAAAGCGTAAAAATCGTCCTCCTGCAAATGACGACAAGAAGTGATTTTGTTTAATTTTAATTTCTGTGACAAATCTAATTATTAACGTAAGGAAATATAAAGTTACAAGTTTTTTTATATTGTGTATAATAAATAATAAATATGTTAACTTGTTTTCTAATCCAATAGTAATTAGTATAAGAAACAAAAAAAAAACGATTAAAAAAAGTAAATTTGAAAAACGATTTCAAATATATAAAAATTAACATGTAATAAATTACAGGATGTTGTAATAAAAATTTGTTTTTTTAAATCCATTTAAAAGTGAAGTTATATCGGTATTTATTGTTTTTTTTATAAAAAAGGCCAACGAAATAACTTTTAATAAATGCTTTTTCTTTTAACATAATTCGCATGATAAAAAAGTAGAAGAGTTGGAACCTTTAGGGATGTAAATTTTTGTGGTGCAAAAAAAATATAGTAAAACAGAATCTGAACGATCGAAATTATGGGTACATAATCAAATCCATTCCAAATTATTTTTTTTTACTGCAGAATATTTCTGCGCTCCCGAAAAATATTTAGAAGAATGAAATTATCTTATTAACTTTATGGTGGCACCAGTCCCTATTTTTTATGTTTTTCACTGCAAGAAACATAATTAAAAAAAAACATAAAAACACATGTTTCTTTATTTCTTAATATTTTGTAAACTTTATTAACAAATGAAATATTTAAATTTATTTATTTAATCTTAAAACTAATACAAAAAAAATTATAATTTTATTTGCGATGTGAAAATAAAGATTTTGTTTCATTTTCTTTTTTCGCATACATTCAAAGGTAACAATTATTTTTCAGCAATTTTTTATTAGAAGCCACTCGTTGCTTTTAAACCATAAAAATAAACTGAAAATACTAAATACTAGAGCAAAAAACAACAAAATTAAAGTAAAAACAAAATTTCACAAAACAAAACAAAAGTTTTATAAACTTCATCAAACATTTATAGAAATTCAGCAGTAGAATTTTTAGATTTGTTAAAAGTAACACCATAGTTTTATAAACTTAAAAATTAAGAAAAATAGATTTTTATTAAACATTTTAAACCTTAATACAATTTGTTATTGTGCCCATTGAAAAAGTTAAGCCCCAAGTACTTTTTTTAAATAATATTTATTAATAAAATATTTTTTTTTCGATTTTATAACAGTTTTCGAAAATTATAATTTGTACTTAAAAACTGTAACTTTAAGGCTCTAATTCAAAGAGTTTTTTTTGTCATAAATTTTTGAGAAAAGTTTTAAACCATTTTTTAAATAAAAAAAGCCAATATGCTAGATAAATATAGATAAACCGCTATTTTTAACAGTTGTTTATTAACGTGCCAGTTGTATAATTAATGCCGCACACATTTCAAAAAATTCCATTGTATGATGGCCCGTGGGCTGTGTTGGTATAATGCCAGTATTGCTAAGCGGTGGTGGTGTTAGACTTTCCAATATGACATCATCGCCCTGTTCAACCTCGTCGTTAGTTAAAGATTTAAAATCTAGCAAATATGATTTAGCATCCACTTGATAAAGTTGCAAAGACATTTTTGAATATTTTCCAGTTTTGATATTTTGTCGACGTACACGCACATGATAGGGATTAATGATTTTCCACTCGTAATCTAAGGCTTTCATGGCACGATACACTTCTAACATAATATCATTTGGTTTGCTCTGGGAACGTATACCCAAATGCCATTTGGCACGTTTAATGGGAGTGCCTCGAGCTGTCTTTTCGGGAAAGGCTGCACCACCTTGTGACTGTACCATAGACAAGGCCAACTGTCTTTCCCTCATAGGGGCTATACGTTCGGGATGGGGTTTCATAGAGGGGGTGAGGGAGATTCTACCAGGAGTAGAAGTGCCCGAGCCGGAACCTCCAGCTGTGATATCAGGACTTTCATTAGGCGAATGGGCTGCTGGTGGGGGTGAGCCAGCCACAAAGAAATTATTGATTTCAGTTTTAGCCGCCTCATCGGCAAAACGTTTGTTGTCTATAATCAAATGATAGGCAATGGCTAATTGATCATGGGGATCACCACTTAGTAAAGCATTGTGTACTTCTTGCTCCTTAACGCCAAACTTGGAGCACACTTCAGCCACCGCATAAGTGTCAATTACATTAGAGTCCTGTTCAATTGACGATGGAAAGAGATAGGACGGTAAATCCTTTTGGAACCACTCATGTTTCTTTATCTCCTCTATGTTTGCCCGCTTCAGAGGATCCACCTGCAACATTTGACAAACCAAATTTACCACCTGCTTATTTAAATATTCGGGTATGGGGAATATGCCCGATTTAATTTTTCGGAATAACGTTGGAACATGTTCATCATCGAAAGGCAAAGTGCCACAAAGTAAAGCATACAAAATAACGCCACAAGACCAGATATCTACTTCGGGACCAGCATATAATTTACCCGAGATAACCTCGGGAGCGGCATAATTTGGAGAGCCACAAGAAGTTCTCAAAAACTCACCATCTAACATCATGTTGGATAAACCAAAATCTGCTATCTTTACATGGCGATTGTGATCTAATAACAGATTTTCTGGCTTTAAATCACGATGTACTATCATGTGACGATGACAGTAATCCACACCAGATATAATCTGCTGGAAGAAACGGCGTGCTTCATGTTCCTGCAACTTGCCGTGCTTGACTATATAGTCGAATAACTCTCCACCGCTTACATACTCCATGATCATAAAAATGTCCGTAGGAGTGGATATAACTTGATACAGCTTAATAATATGGGGATGTCTAAAAAGTTTTAGATTTTGTATTTCTCTCCTAATTTTACCCACCACATCTAAAGACTTAATCTTTTGTCGATTCAGTATCTTTACGGCCACCTTGTGTTTTGTCATTTGATGTTCTCCAATCTTGACCTTGCCGAAAGTACCTGTTCCTAAAGTGGCTCCCAGCAAGTAGTGTCCGATTTTTACCAAAGGCTGTGGTCCCGAGCCGGTGTGCACCAACTCTGCAGCGGCCGAAGATCTAGAGGTCGGCATTTCTGGTGCTTTAAAATTAGTATTATTTCAAGGTTTTCTTTGTGAATTTCCTTCCGTAATAATATTTTCTTCCTCAACTAGCAATGGGGTCCCGTTGCAAATGTCGTCGTATTTTTATTTTTTTTTTTTTTATTCTTTTGTGAATGTTTTTTTTTCTTACTACTTTTCGTTAAAGCTCCTCAAATGAGCAATAATTTGTAGATAATTCCTATCCACACACATTTAAATTCGTTATTCTATAATTTAAGTTTTTGTAAAAAAAATTTTAGTTTTCAATGTTAATTAACAAATTTTCTTTAGGTATTAATCACGTTTTCGTGAAAAGTTATTATCTAAATGAAAAATTTTTTTCTCCGACTGTCAATTATAATAATGGGAATACGTTTTGGGAATTTTCCATAATAAAGATTTTGACAGGTAAACAAGACAAAACAATAACAAGGGGAAATTTTTGTTTTTTCTCACAACAACAGTTTAAGAGCTACAATAACAAAGAGTAATTCTTTTTGTTAAGTGCTTGCCGATTGCTTATATATAATTTGCTGCTGTCAAAATTTATACAGAAAAAAATTTCCCTTGCTGGTAAAAAATTGAAAATGGCGTAAACAAATTTTATTATATTATACCTTATATTATACTGACATCATCTTGTTATTTTGCCTTTATACAATAAACATGTATAAAAAACAATCTATAAATGGAGATGCCATATCAAAGGAAAAAACGAAAAAAATTATCAATTAAAAAATAGCTTAATGATATAACAAACCATATGAAATAAAAAACTTTAAGCACCATATCTGACCTTGCTAAATCTTATGCAGACTTCTACTACTAAGATAAATAAAATGGTATATTCTTACAGGAAAGTTGTCTCTGCAAAGTCTGTATATCATGAAATAGAATTGTAAGAAAATAGTTTAGTACAATCTTTCTTCGTAAACTTTTCCTGTCTGAACAGAAAATAATGTTTATAAAAGATATCAACAAAACTTACAATGTAAACTTTTCTAAGGTGAATGACCCCTAATACGGGATGCAATGTTGAAAGGAAATATTTTAAAAATCTGGCAGTCTTTTCAAAAAACTACGTTCCTTGTCAAAAGTGTTCAAAAGAAAGTTGACGTCCGAGAAAACAACAACAAACACGGTGAAAGTGTGTAAAGTTTAATTATTTTTAATAGTTTTGTGGTAAAATATTATAAAGTTTTCATAACCATAATCCACCAACTAAAAGTGCCTTCTATTAGAATTGATAACAAAAAGGAAAAAAGTGTATTTAATTATAAAAAAGGCAGAGGGCCAGGCAGCAAGTGAAATAACAACGTCATCAAAAATAAAAAAATATTGTGTAAAATTTGTAGTTAAAAAGAAAATAAAATATTATATTATATAAAATATTATATTACTGTGTATTTGTGCCAAAAAAGTTAAAAATTTAACATAAAAAATGCGCGCAGGTGCGCTGCATTTTAAAGGGTGTCGGTGTTGGTGGCCGTCATCCAAGTGCGTGTTATTTTCCAACGTCGAATGTATAATATTCCGTGGCTTTGCATTGTTGTTGTTTCTGTCGTGTATCTTTAGTGCGAATGCGCAATTGTCATTAGAAAATGAATCGTTTATTAATAATCCAAAATATTTGGATAATACCGCGATTTCTAGACTTTTCTCAGATTTACAACGAGAATATCCACATTTAGCTCGGGCTTATTCTATTGGCAAAACTGTGCAAAATCGTGATATTAATGTTTTGGCCCTAAGTGGCCCGGGTGATGTGTTAGTGGGGGATCTCCTTAAACCGGTAGTGAAAGTTGTGGCCAATATACATGGTGATGAGACTTTAGGCCGCCAAATGGCCTTATATATGGCTCAATATTTAATTTTAAACTATGCCAAAGTGCCAGAAGTGCAAGAGCTGTTGAACACTACCGAAATTCACATTTTGCCTAGTTGCAATCCTGATGGTTTTGCAGCAGCTAAGGTAAGTGACGTTTTTTAACGTGTATAAAAAATAAAGTTAAGAATTAAGTATGCATGTATGTATTCATACATACTACAGTTTACAAAAAATACAATAACGCTTAAAGCTATTCACGCAGCATCACGATTAATTTTGTAAAATAATTAGTTTTTAATATTCAAAATTATCTTAACTAGTTTTGAAGAAACATTATTAGTTTTGCATTTTTGTCTTTTTTTTAATTTTTTGATACTGCAAAACTTAAATGTAATTTTTTTTATAAAAATATATTAACAAAAAACAGGAATATTGTCGAGATTTTTAAAGAAACTATCAATATGCTTGTTTATGGTTTTGTTTTACCCTCCTCTAACAAAATCCAGCTGCTCTCATATTTTTATGTGAATCACTTTGTTGTTTCGATGAGTCAGGAAGTGCATAAATTATTAATAAAAACTCATGGTAAGTAATTCTCTATTTGCTAATTTACTTACATCTTTGCTCTTTAAATAGGCACCTATAAGTATGTATGTAGTTTTTTAGCTTTATTTTATTGATTCTATTAAAACAAAAACAATAAAACTTTTCACCTCTAAAGATTTAATTATAATTGCCTTTTTTGTCCTTTTTATAATTTACCGATTTTTTCAAAACGCTACCTTAAGACTGTGTTTGCGTAATTAAAATAAGATTTGAAAGTATTATTGAATCTTATTAAATTAAATTATTAAATCTTGAAATTTTGTTTTTTTGTTTATTTTCAAGAATAACTATTAAAATGGCTTAAAAATTTGTTCCCTCACTCACTTAATATTTTTTAAGTTTTTCCTCTTAATTAGTCATATTATTAAAATTTCTAATATGATTGATTATTCAGTCTTTCTAAAATTTTCATGCTCTAATATGACAAGTAACTAAAATTGATTCATTATAACGAAATTGCTATCGTTTCGTAAGACCATGGCATGCGTAATCATATACATATGTACATATATTCATTGGAAGCCGAATTTTTTATGAACATACTTTGACATTGAGCCATAAAGAATTTTTTTTATTATAATTTATTTTTATTTATATTTAACAAATATAAATGATGCTTTAAATTGTGCTTCGACATCTGTAATATTAATTATGTATAACTATAAATAAACAACTCCAGAAATTACATAAAAAATGAATAATAATTTTTAATAAAAAAAATTAGCAAAACTATGCGATCCAAAACATTTTGTTTAATTTTTATGAGATATTCTTGAAAATAAACTTTTTAATTTAAGTATCATAAAGATATGTAGCTTGAAAATTATCATCAAAAGTTCTTTTCTACAACAACAATTTTAAAATTAAGATCGCAGTTGTAAGTATTTTGTTTTAGTAAATATAAAATATACATACATACTTATATAAAATTTTTAATCTTCGTTTGGCTTATTGTCATTTAAAAAAAAACCTTCAAAAATCATAAAATAACCCTCAACTTACTTTTCACCCAACCAACTCAGACAAATAAAGTGATTTTTGATTCTAGTCAACAACAAATTATGGGGGCACTTTTAGTAATTAAATTACACTAAAATCTTAATAGTCGAACAGCAAATCTATGAATAAAATGTTTAAATATTGTTTCAGATAGTTTTTTTTATTATTTGAACGGTATTCTAGAGATATTTTAAAATTATTTTTATATTAGAATTGAACAATATTTATTTAATTGAAAAGGGCTTCAAATAAGAACACTGAAGCCAAATTAAATAATTAAATTAAATTTTAACATAACGTTTAGATTTTTTTTATATACAATTCAAATGAGACGTCAGATAGTGTAAAGTCGTTTTAAAAGTTTATTGACCTTTTTATAGTTTTTTGTTTGTTTTAATTTTTAATATATTTTTTATGATTTCTTTCATTTTATTAAAATCTTTTTGCTTTATTTTGCTGTAACAACTTCCGTTTCTTTAAGTTGTTTTTTTTATTTTTTGTCAGTTATGTGCGTTAAAATGTGCACAAGTCTTTTTTACACAGATTTCATTATATCTTATGTAAGTATGACTGAAAAACGTGCCAAACGACATACTTTTGTATCATTCATTGATTCATTCATTCTTACATTCATTCACACAATATTGGTCAAGTCCAAGTATACTTAAAGACTCTTGTGTTTAATTGCAGTATGTATATGTCACCCCTATGTTCAGTTCACTTAACTAACTGACAATATGTTTTCGTTGTAAGGCCATATTTTTGTGGTTTGTGCTTTTGAACATTGTTTTATGTTCATATTTACAGATATTGCGTTGACACTTGTAGTGATTTTTGTTCGTTTATTTTATTAGTAACATTATAAACCGGCAAGTATCTTAGTTCAAGTACACACTTGAAATCAATATTTAAAATTTGATTTTGTACACGAGTGGCTTTTGATATTAAATAAGATGATGTCTTTATTTATGTGTGCTACAGCGATATGAAAAAAACGATTTTCAGAAAAGAGGAATAAAGGAGCAATAAGCCGAGCTGAGGCTTAAGCTCTTAATTAAACAATGGGCTAATCTTAAGACTAGAATATAGTTCAGATCGACGCAGAGATAGGCCAACGCTATCCAAAATTGGTTTATTTATTGATTTATTTAATTAAATTGGGTCTTAAACTATTTTTGGAATTCATAGAATATTAAAATTGTCTGTAACCATATTACCATGACCATACGCAATCATGTTTTTTCTTTGCGTGTAGTCAAAGAAAAAAGGTCAAGAAGCTATCTGGGGTTAGAAGAAATTCATTTTTTTCTAGGGACATCTTAGTGAAGACACAAAAAAAAAACCTGAAAAGTACTTGGTTTTATCCTACGTTTTTCAAAAGTATTATTTTTTGAATAGATACATACATGTGTGACTTTTGTAAACTTTATACTAATTTAAAGTATTTTTTAAAATCTACTAAATACTTTAAAAGTATTTTCAAAAGGGTTCAATACTAAACATATTTTTTCTTCTAAATTTGTTTAAAAAAATAAACTTTTAAATGCACTTTTTATTGGGATTAAGGACTTATTTTAAAACTCTTTCTTTAATCAAAAACATGTGTATTAAGGTTTTAAAATCCATTGCCATATTGCCTTTTCTTGACATAACAACTCAATTATTACAGCTGCAATTACGCCCACGTTTCTTCACAATTATCTTGTCCTGTAACTGCAAACGTTCGTGTATACTTGTGATTATTTATGAATACTCAAACGTTTCAATGGTTACGAATATTGATGACGTTAGAGAAATTGTTATCATCTTTATAATTATGTCAACCATAGTGACGTTCAAAACGTTAAAAAAATGTTAATAATAAATATGATATAAAAGATTTTATTATATTTTAGCTGTAATATGTTTGATAAGATTAAATATCTATTTTAGGAGTAAAATAATGATTTTATTATTATTCGCTCGTAAATATTTATAGATTTGATACATGTGCATAACTTTAATGCGTTTGATGTTGTGACATAATAATAAATTTAAAGCGACAACCTTGAATATGTAAAAATAGTGGATTGAGACATAAATTTAACTCAACGGGATATTAAAAAAAATTGTTGAATTTTTAAACTGTAATGTTGTATTACTTTTTACTTGTTGTTTATAATTCTCATTGAGAATTGTTGTATTAATATGCACATTTTTATCATATGCTTTAGTAATGTTGCATTGTATATCACTATTATGAGTAGTTTCTTTATTTATTTGCAATACTTAAAAGAGACTGATGCCATAAAAAACACAACTAAAAAATTTTATAGTTTTATTTAATACGATATAATAAAATTATGATTACCACAAAAGGTTTTAAAATAATAACATTCTTACAATTTTTTCCAAATTTAAAAATTATTATCTTTTTTTTAAAGTAAATTTCTAAGTATGTTCTCTAACTAAACGATTTTCTAATTATTTGTTTAAAATTTATTAAATTACTAGATTTATATTGCAATAAATATTACAATAAACCAGTTTTAGTTCAACGTGATTTTCTGTTATTTAAAAAAAATATTTACATTTTTACCTACACTATAATAATTAAAGGCATAGTCCATACGGTTTTCGATGTTTTTAAAACAGATGTAAAATTTTTTTATTTAAATGTTTGTAATGTTTTCTTAAAATATTAATACAAACATATATTTAAATATTGAGTCATTTATGTATGTGTGATTAACAGCGTTGGTAAGGCCATTAACGGCGAGTTCTACAAACTGATTTACATATTTTTTTATCTTAAATAAACTTAAACATAGCCTTAAAAATTTGTAACTTAAATTTTTTAGAAATTAGATATTAAACAGGGTTAAAAAAATTGTTTATCCTTTGAACTATAGTTTTGTAAAAAAAATAATTTGAATCATGCTTTTCAAATGCCACGTTTATTGTTTCTTATTTACAAAGAAAAATTTAGAGCAAAAAACCCAACAAGACAGAAAAACAAACGCTTTTATCAGTACGTTAATAGTTCTAGAAATGGGATTTTTAAGTGTCTACAGACATCCCTACTAAAACAGAGTCAGTAGTTTAAGTTTATTTAAAAGTTTGATAACGTTATTATAATGCACGTAATGTTAAAAAAAATGTAAAATGTTTGTAAAGTGCTTTTTGCAAGATGTCTTTTCCCCAATAAATAGTACTTTTTTGAAAAGAGCTTTTATCAAATCTCTAAAATTTAGCTTCTAAAGCTAGCTTCACATTATTATACTGAGTATTACGATATGTCAAAAACTATAGACAATATGTAATGAATGTCAAAAAAAACATATAGAAGTTTGACAGTCGTATGGCTCTCATCATTTTTAAAAATTTTTCTAAATACGTATGTTTTTCCATTGTTTCAGGGTTGTGTTTTTTTTTTATTAAGTGGGATAGTGTAGACATACATAATATGTAATGAAAAGATTTTTTATCTGAATTTTTGACAATCAGAAAAATAAACATTTTATTTTGCTTTTATAAAATCCAATGAAAATCTAACGACTTGTAGAACAGTGTAAAGCTATCTAAAGTTGCACTATATTCTACTTATTAAAATACGGCTTTTTCCCGAAAAAAATTATTTAAAAATATGCAGTAAAATAAAATAGTGTCATTGCTTTAAATTTGTTTGTATTAATACTTAATCGTAAATTTTTTTAAATAACCCTTCCACTTTCATTAAAAATATTAAACAAAAAATATTAAATTCTTATAAGTATTTAGTTACTAACAAACAGTATTATTGACGTAAGTACACAATGTAAGCCATCTTCTCTTTTACTCATTTAACTGATAAGTGTTCTACTCATAAATTTACCTCTAACCTATAAACAAATGCAGAGTCTTAACAAATATTGTTGTTGTTTTTATACCCTTCACACACACACATGTGTTAAGGGTATA